>SNRZ01000135.1:0-181940 GCA_008729115.1 Dirofilaria repens
TTTTTTTTTGAATTCCACTTCCGTTACAAATTATATATTTGTATTCTTTTCTCTTTTGGGGAACAATACCAGTATTTGTATTAACTTTCCGGATAGCATATAATTAATTATACAATGTAATATTTTTGAATGATTTTTTTATTTCATCTTTTCATTATTATATTGAAATTATTTTGCGAATTCGTACTATGAAAACATTCTTTAAATATTCCGGAATAACTGCAGGATTGTAATTTTGAAGATATGGATTGCAAATATTCGAATATTTGCAATTCCGGAATAACTGCTGGATTGTAATTTTGAAGATATGGATTGCAAATATTGCGGAATAACTGCAGGATTATAATTTTGAAGATATGGCATTGTAAATATTCGAATATTTGCAATTCCGGAATAACTGCAGGATTATAATTTTGAAGATATGGCACTGTAAATATTCCGGAATAACTGCTGGATTGTAATTTTGAAGATATGGATTGCAAATATTCCGGAATAACTGCAGGATTATAATTTTGAAGATATGGCGGTGTAAATATTCCGGAATATCTGGAGGATTATAATTTTGAAGATATGAAATTGTAAATATTCCGGAATATCCGTCTTCTACTAGAACGATCTTTTCAAGAATATTGCACAATAAATATTCCGCAATACTGATCCATTACTGGGACGATCGTTTTGAGGATACGGCATTACAAATTTCCCGAATATCTGTCTTCTACTAGAATTATCGTCTTGAGAATACGATACTGTAAATATTCCGGAATGTTTGCTTATTATTAGGAAATGATCACTCAAAAGAATTTTTACTTTACGCAAACCATTTCACGAATAATATCAAAAAGGATTTTAGAAGTATAGGATTTAGAAGTATATATTAGTCGGTCGGTATTAGATGCTTCTGTAAACGGAATGTATTTTTAAATCTCAAATGATTGAACTCGAGATTGTATAATTGAATTCGAGATTATATCTTATAAATTTCTTAATATTATGATCGTGAAATAAGCTATAGAAATTAAGTATTATCATCGAGAAATAACCTATATTAAGTATTCTGATCGAGAAATAGGCATGGAAATTGAGTATTATCGTCAAGAAATTAAGTTGAAGAAATTAAGTATCCTGATCGAGAAATAGGCATGGAAATTGAGTATTATCGTCAAGAAATTAAGTTGAAGAAATTAAGTATCCTGATCGAGAAATGAGCTATAGAAATTGAGTATCCTGATCGAGAAATGAGCTATAGAAGTTGAGTATCCTGATCGAGAAATGAGCTATAGAAATTGAGTATCCTGATCGAGAAATGAGCTATAGAAGTTGAGTATCCTGATCGAGAAATGAGTTATAGAAATTGAGTATCCTGATCGAGAAATAAGCTATAGAAATTAATATGTTTCAAATTATGAATGAATATTAATTGATTGATGTTAAAAGCCAAAAATTTTATCAATTCGAATTATTAAATTATAAAATGAAAATGTCATCTCAATCTTTATTAATATCATCAAACTATTGTACGAATTTTATCTCAAATAAATTCTCCTTTAATGATATTCCTCTAACAAAAGTTGATTAACGAAAATTTCACCCTCCGAATTTTTGACCTTGAATATCAGAATTGATTGTTGTAATAATACAATCATCAAAATTCCTCGTAAAATTTCTCATTTTCTCATCTTCAATTTATCGTATCCTTTTTATCATCGATTATATATCAAAAGTTTTGATTCATCAAATAATCCTTTTTCATTTGCTTAATTAAATTCGTAAGATAAATATTAAAATTTATCTTTTCACTATCACCACTTATCATTAACTAAACTTTTTTTTTTTTTTTTTTCAACCAAACTGTTGTATTTTTTATTTTTTTTTGAAGTAATTTCAAATTTGAACAAGAAATAATAGGCTATTTAGAATAAAAATTTACAATTGATAAAAATTGATTGTTATCATTTTGTCGTTATCATTTTATCATTGTATTTTTTTCATTTTTTTTTTTTGTTATTTTTAATAGTTATCATTTTTCTTTTTTTTGAAAAATGATTTTATCTTTTTTTTTTAATCAATAATCTATTTGATAACACCTAAAAGTACAAGAAAAAAAAAATAAACGAAGACGGAAGTGTCCAAAATTTGGATCAGCAAAAAAAAAAACAATTAATGCATTTGTAAAAAGTTATAAAAAAAGAAAAAAAAATAAGTGATATTTTAGATTTATATTTGATATGAAAATAAATTTTTTAATTATTTACTTAAATTAAACAAATACAATTTTAAATTTTATTTCGAATACAATTTATTTTAATAAATATTTAATCAAAAAAAGAGAGAATAATATCGATTATTCTCATTTTTTTTTTATTATTTCAAATTAACAATTATATTTTAATTATTTTAAATACATTTGTTATTATATTTATTTTAAATTGTATTTGAATTGAAAAATTTAAAGATCTATTAAGCTTTTTGTAAAATTTCAAAAATCTATAAAATTTTCAAAAATCGATTAATCATTAATTCTCTGATTGATTTCGAGAATAAAAATCCCGATTACGACACTTAGTTCGAGAGTAAAAATTCCAACTGTGGTATCTAATCGTAGTCGAGAATTTTATTCAATTTTATAGAAAATTTGCATTAAACTAACAAACATAAATTTTAAAAGCTAAAATTTCTGTTCCCTCTTACACCAATTTATTCATAATTCAGTCCAAAAAAAAAAAAGCGGATCACGAGATATCAAAACGTGGCGATCTCGGATCGATCGAATTCTCGAAATATGACTAATAATTTTGTTAACCCATTCCTTGCAATCAAGGGACTGATAATTAACAATATAAAGTTTCCTAAAAATTGATAATTATCATTTGTAAATAGAATTTTTGCATTGAATACTTGATGTAATCAGAAATCAATTCATAAAATAATACTACAATACTACAATTCACATGTAATTAATATATCATTTTTCAATTCAAATCAAATAATTGATAACTATTTGATATTCAATCAAATAATTGATAACTATTTGATATTCAATCAAATAATTGATAACTATTTGATATTCAATCAAATAATTGATAATTACTGATATAGAAGAATTTATGATAAAAAAAACTCGATATTTATAAATTAATAAATTGTTTATTTTTCTTTAAAAATTTATTCATTTAATTTTATTTTTTTTTTGATTTATTCATTCATTCATTCATTCATTCATCTGAATAGGAAATGAAAAATTGAAATACTAATAGTATACCCAAAAAATTTTGTTAAGCCAATAATTTGCCATAAATCGTTCGAACAATCGCTATGAATTTACGATTTTCGCTATTAAACGATTTAATCTATTCAAAATCGGAAATATAATAATATAGCAAAGAACAAGTTTTACCCTAAAATATAATTTATAATTTGCCATATAAGAACCCTGATTTATTTTACCTGTTTCACCCTTTTCTCTTCTCTTCTATTTGCTTTTTTTCATTTTTATTTGTTCCCTTTTAAATTACTAAAATTCGAAATTTAATTTATGTTCAATTTTTTAGAGAAATATTTTGTTTTTTTATCGAACATTTTGTCAATTCACTCATTCATTCATTCATTCATTTTTTTTTCTAGAGAAATGAAATTTTAGCAATTTTTTTCGGAAAAATTCAAAAATTTTTTTTTGGAAAAAAATGAATAAAATGCAAAAAAAGAAAATTTATTAGTGTAAATTTTATAAGCATCATTTCTAGGATTCTAACTAACTATAAGGAATCCAAATAGACTTCCAAGACTCTAATTAACTGTAATAGTCTAAATAGATTTCTAGGATTCTAATTACCTATAAAATGAATTTAAATAGATTTCTGGGATTCTAATTAGTTATAAGAATCTAAATAGAGTTCTAGAAGTCTAATTATTTCTAGGATTTTAACTAATCATAAGAACCGAAACAGATTTTTTAGGATTCTAATTAGCTATAAGAATCCAAATAAATTAGATATAAGAATCCAAATAGATTTGTTGTATTCTATTTTCTCTTTTCTAATTGATCGAAGATTGGTTAATTAGAGAGAGGGGTCAGAATAGGAGAGGTCAGAAATTGCATTTGTCAATTGTTGGAAATTATAGTCAAGATAAGTTATAAAGGTTAGAAAGAGACTAGAAATTATTCAATGATTGGGAGAGGTTAGAGAAAGCTGGCGAAAGATGAGAGAGAATTAGAAAGAAGTTAGAACAAAGATTAGGGGACATTAAGGTCAGGGAAGGTTAAGAAAGGTTAGGAAGAGGTCAGAAATTACAGAGATTAAGAGTGATTAGCAGGGTTGAGAAAAGGTTAGGAAAGGTTGGGAAAATCACAGAGATTGAGAGAGATTAGCAGAGGTTGAGAGAAGGTTAGGAAAGGTTAGGGAAATTACAAAAAATTGGGAGAGATTAGGAGAGATTGAGAAAAGATTAGGAAGGGTTAGAAATTTCTAGTCTCTTTGAGAGAGATTGGGAGAGACTGAGAAAAGATTAGGAAGAAGTTAGAAATTAAGGAGATTGGGGGACGAAGATTGAGAAAAGGTCAGGGAGGATTAAGAAAGGTTAGGGAGAGACTAGGAATTACAGAGAGAGATTAGCAGAGGTTGAGAAAAGGTCAGGAAAGGTTAGGAAGAGGTCAGAAATGGCAATTATCAATTATTGGCAAATTATTAATTGAATTATTTTGAAGGTAAAATGTGCATAAATTTTGCATATAAAAATGAATAAAATACGTGCAGATGAATATTTGCGAAATAAATTGCGAAATTTAAAATTTCATTTTGCACGTCATTCTTTTTTTTCTTTGTTCTCGACTTATTAGCTTATTCTCGATTGTTGTAAAAGAAAGGGGTCAGCTGTTGAGGATGAAAAAAGTATTGCGCGAATTTCATCGCTATCACTGCTATCACTGCTTGGATATTTACCATTGTGATCAATCAATAAATCAACAATTGTAGATGATCATTTGACAAAGCAAATCTACTTCCGTTTTTTTTTTCTGCAACGGAAATTTTAATTAATTATTTCCATTGTAATCAATCACATTCTTCCTATTTTAGTGGAAATTCTTCACTTCTTTATAAATGATAAAATTATCATATCACGTTATCATATTTTTTTTTGAACTCTTTTTACGAGTAAATATTCTACATGAAATTAATAGCAACTTTCATAAACATGATAAAATTATCATATCAGATTATCATATCTTTTTTTTGAACTCTTCTTACGAGTAAACATTCTACGTGAAATTAATAGCAACTTTCATAAACATGATAAAATTATCATATCACGTTATCATATTTTTTTTTTGAACTCTTTTTACGAGTAAATATTCTGCGTGAAATTAATACCAATTTTCATAAACATGATGAAATTATCATATCAGATTATCATATTTTTTTTTGAGCTCTTCTTACGAGTAAACATTCTACGTGAAATTAATAGCAACTTTCATAAACATAATAAAATTATCATATTACATTATCAGATCTTTGCACTTATTTGCAAGCGTATTTATACGTTAAATTAACAACATAGCAACGAATAATTTTTAACAGCCTGACGTATATTTCTTAGAATTATTTGATTTTATCATATCACTTTATCATACATTTTTTTTGCTTTATTTGTAGGAATAAATCTATATGGAATTAAAATCATAACTCTAACAATTGTTAACGATATGATATAAATCTCTGAGAACGATTTGATAAATCTTTAATAATTTTATTCAGTGATTGAACTAAATTTTTATTACATAATGAAAATAAAGATTTTATACTATAAAATTTGTATTTAAATAATAGAAATTGAAATTAAACAATAATATATTAAATTCAATTACGAAATTCTAAAAAAAATCGGAATTTTGAAAATTTTTACAAAATTTTATTAAAAAATCTGAAAACGAAAAAAATAAAAAAAGGAATTTCTTATTTAATTAATGCAAATATTTTATAAATATTTTGAAAATTATTTCATCAATTTCTTTTTTCTTTTTTTGTTTACATTTTTCTTTTGAAAAGATGGAAATGAAAATTTGAATAAATTTTTATGTTTTTAAATCAAAGTTCAAATTTAATTTAATAATATTTTTGATCATTTTTTTATTTGTTTACAATTTAAAAATGTAGCCAAAAAAAAAAAACTTTTACAAATTTTCTTGTTTACCCTTTTGACCTTATTCTTTTATTTGACTATATTATTCAACTAATAATTTTTTATTCAAATTAGCAAGCAATATTTATTTGTTAAATTAGAATTTAATTTTGAGGAAATTTTTTTTTTGAAAAATAAAAATTCAAATAAATTATTCAGCGCTTCATTGAATTAAATATGTAAATATAAACGATCAAAAGGAAAGGAAAAAAAAAAGTCTTAAAAAGTATTATTATCCACATAAGTTAAAGTGTCATCTCACCTTTCATTCACAATCATTTCTTTCATTTTTTTTTTTTTTTTATCACATAATTACCATATCGAGAAATTTGATGAATGTGCAAAAATTAATGAAACGTGAAATAATTAATGAGAATGTTGTGTTAATGGCTGAATGAAATGGATGAGTGAAATGGATGAATGAAATGGATAAGACGATGAAAAATTAGGTACGATAAATTGATAAATATAATTTTAGGTATAATATTTTGTAAAATGATTTGCATTTTTTGGCTTAATTTTTTTTTATTCTTCAAATTTTGTTCATTATGTTATCTTTTTAAATATCGATTTTTTGCAATTTAAAAATTTCAAAATTTGCATTAAATTTGAAGTGAAATTTAGTTTATCACATATCGTATATACGCATGATTTTTGTATAAAATAAAATTTTTTTTAAAAAATATTTTGATATTTTTTGATATGCAAAAATGTAGGTATGACTTCACGTGAATTTTATACTTCATCCAACGATCTTTTGTTTTATGCCTCACGTGAATTTCATACTTCATCCAGCGATTTTTGATGCTACCTAGACGTGAACTTTACACTTTATCTAACGATTCCTTGAGTTATCTTCACGTGAACTTTATAATTTTATCCGACGGTCATTTTTGTTATGCTTCACGTGAACTTTACACTTTATCCAACGATTCATTGTGTGTTAGCTAAACTGAGCTTTACATTTCATCTAACGATTCCTTGAGCTATCTTCACGTGAACTTTACACTTTACCCAGCGATTCTTTGTGTTATCTTCCGTAAACTTTACATTTCATCATCGATTCTCGACACAAAGTTATTGTCGTCAAAAATTATATAATTCACTGATTTAGCCAAAAAACGAATAGCAATGAATTAAAGAATTAATGATCGAAAGAAATAATTAAAAAAGATTATCTAATTAAAACAATTATTTTAAATTTTTAAATTAAATATTCGATTTTTGATCGAATTACTAATAAATGCATACTTTCCGAATATAATTTAAACATTGAATATGAAATTTTTAAACGTAAATAATATTAAATTCTTTATCACTTTTTTTTTCTACTTAATAGAAATGATTAAATTAATTATAAAACTTTTGATAACAAATAATTACAGGTTGGCGTAGCTCAAGCGATTTACGATAATCAAGCCGAATGGCCGGACGAATTAGCATTTGAACGAGGCGAAATTTTACGTGTTTTAACGAACGATCTTGTAAAGTTTCATTTTTTTAGAAATTTTTTTTTTTTACTTTTACAAAATATTTCATTAAAAATATTTATTAATTACAACTATTATTATTATTACTATTACTATTATTATTATTATTATTATTATTATTATTATTATTATTATTATTATTAATATTATTATTATTATTATTATTATATTATTATTATTATTATAATATATTATTATTGTTAGAAATGGCACGGATAATTTAACGCATTTGATAACTTTCATTCAAATGTTACTACCATTATTTTAACAATAGTATTAATTTTATTATCATTTTTGGAGCAAATATAAAATTTTTCTAATACTCATTGTCAATATTTACAATTCTTTGTTACTGACAAATTAAAGATGCATTCTCGAAATCTCGAGATTTCGATTAAATAACATGCGAATTTTAAGATAATGCAATTTATTACAGTAAAACTAATTTTTCGAAATTTTTTAAAATTCATCTAATAAATTGATTTCGAAAAATATTTTTTTGATTCAAATTATATCAGTTTTATTAACAACAGTTTTATTTATATCGATATAATATGATAATATACATTTTCGAAAATATTGCTTATCACTCATTTTCTATCCATTATCATTTTTATATAAAATTAAAAAATAGCTGAAAAGTTTTAGTTTAATTAGTGCAACATTAGTAGAACCTTAAAAATAAACGCTAGCCTATTAATGGAATATGAAAAGTTCAAAGTATATTTTTTAAAAAAGATTACTTTCCATTTTTATGTAATCAAATTCAACTTTTTTTTAGTTTGGAATTTTGAATTTTTTTTTTTTTCTAAATTGAAGGAGTTCAAATTTTCAAACTGTAATTATTAATACAAATTATTGACTTGATCTTATCATTCTCTGAATATGCTTTATCTTTTTCTCGATAAATATGTAAAATACAATTTTTTTTTTCTCGACAAGTATATAAAGCTTTGTAGGCATTCATTTCGTGCTGAATGTTTCATATTTCAAAATTCAAAATTTTTTATTTTTAAATTAAATAAAAATTAATAAATTTTTAAAAAAAATTTGAGATATTTCATTTTTCTTGTTGTAAATTTTCCATAATATCGTAAAATGTATTAATTCGAGAGCGATGAATTTGTCGAGAAATATCGGTAAAAATACTATATTGATAACTAAAAATTAAGTTCAACGAATAATCTTATGATAATCTTACAATTATCTTATGCATAATCTTTAAATTTAATGATAACCTTACAATTATGATAATTTTTATTACAAAATAAAAATAAATACGATATCTTAAATTTGGTATTAATTTTTTCGCATTATTTAATATCTTCCTAATTCGCTTCATATATAAGGAATTTCAAGTTTAAAAATTTGATAAACAATTAATAATTTTAAGTATTTTAATTATGAATATTCTAAGGAATAATTTATAATTTTAAATTTAAAGAAATCTATGAAAAGATAATTAAAATGGAATGAAACAAGCAATAAATATTTAAATGATTACTTTCTTTCATCATTTTAACTTTTTTTTTAAATATTAAATTAAATTTGAAAAGAGCAATAATATATATATATATATATATACTAAAAAATGATTTCTCGATTTTTTTTTTGAGGAAAAATGAATTATTTTAAAAAGTTATTTTAGTGATAAATTTGATATGCACATACTTATAATATGCATTTTAATTCTTTTTTTATTTCCCGAAAAAAAAAATTTGAAAACTTTTCTCAATCCTTTAATTGTTGTATTTCAATATTTGTATTTACAGAATACTCAAATTTCTTTCTGAAAAAAAAAAAGATTTTAGAAAAAATTGCGAATTATTTACTTAGAAAAATAAGAATTTGGTAAACTATTTCATTAAAATAATTAAATAGTAAATGCAGTTGAAGTAAATCGATAAATGATAACAATTAAAAAAATCAGTAAATCATTAACAATTAAAGTATGACTTAATATTAATTCTTTTTTATTTAACAATATATTTGAGAAGTTTCGTAATTTTGTTTTTGAAAAGTTCTAAAAATTATAATTGATAAATTTCCCTTGTAATTGATTATTTTTATTGATTATTCTAGGCATATAATTATACAATTATATATTTGCTATTTGTAGTATCGAATTACTCTTATCAGTTATGCTTTTTTTTCTTATCAGCCCTTTTTTTAAATAAATTTTTATTTTTTTTCTGTCCTCTTGATTATTGGCTAATGTTGAGCAAAATTTTAATTTTGCTATTCAAATATATTCGTGAAGAGAGAGAAAGAAGTTAATTAATTATTTTAATATCATATCTTACTTAATGAAAAAAAAATTATAAATTATTTTTAGTTAGAAATGATAAAAAGCACTTTGGAAGAATAACTTGAAAGTTTCATTTTATAACAAAATGTAATTTCCATCCATAATTTAAAAATATATTACTTGCAAAATGGAACTTAATTACTAATTATAAAATAATTTTATATCAAAACTTTATTTGATGAAATAAATTTATTAATTTTGTTAAAGTGTAAAAAAAAAAAGAATGAAACTTTTAAAATGATGGGAATGGAAATAGCAATAAATTTTTAAATAATAAAAATTTTTGGAGAAGAATTTTTTTTTTTCTTTCTCTATTTCTTAAACATTAAAAATTTGATTATGTTGTAAAAATTGTCTTCTGATTTTAGGATTTCATTTCTTTTTTTTTCCATTTCGAATAAAATTTTAAATATAAACTTGTAATGCTGCTAAAATGTTCGTTCGTAAAAAGATTTTATTTCAAAGAAACTTTCATTGTACAATAATAAAACATATGAAATGCTTAATTTAAAAAAAAAAAAAAGCTGTAATCGTAAAAAAATTTGCGATTAAGAAAACTTTTTTAATGCGAAAATGAAAACTTAAAACGATGCCTTAAAATTGATTTAAAAAATTTTGATATTAAATATTCGATATGAATAAATCGTATATTCATGAATTGATGGATGAAAAATGTTGATAAAAATTGATAGATTTATAGATTGATAAAGTTTTACGTTTGATATTTTTTAAATTTTTTTCTTTACTTATTTATATCTAAAATTTATAACTAGATGGTCATAAATTAAAAGTTTCCTTAATATTACGAGAAATAAGTTTTAACCATTTTCTAATTTTAATTTAAAATTAAAATACTTAAATTACTTAAACTAAATACTTAAACTAAAAGCTTTTTTCGTATTTAAAATATTAAATTTTAGATTTTAAAATTTATTTGAAAACTAAAATGCTTAAATTAAAAGATTTTTCTTTTATTTGAAATATAAATTTAAAAATTTTTAATTTCACTTTCACTTCATAACGTATGCGTAATTTTTGTTACAGAAATAGTCCATTCTTTATTAATTATGCGAATTATTTCAATAATTTTTCATTTATTCCTTTTTGATTTGATCAATTTTTCTAACTTTTTAAAAATCTAAATTTCTATCTTTTCATTTTTTTTTCTGAGTTTTATTATTGATTTTTGAATAACACATGTTCGAGGTTTTTTTTTTTTGATTTATACCTTATTCAATTAATTGATAATTAATTAGTTTTTCTAATCTATCGTGCAACCAATTTCACCTTATTTTTTTTATTAAATTCAATATTCATATCACTGATATATGATATTTCATATTAATTAGACATTATCGAAAAAGTGTTTAATGAATGAGAGTGATAATCACATTGTTTAATTAACTCGAGAATAAATCACATAACTTCGATTGGTTCAAGAAAAATATGCAAAAATATGTAGTTCTAGATTAATTCAAAATAGAACTAATATATGGCTTAGCTTGATTCGAGATTCAAGATATGATCATGCGGCTTAGATTGATTTAGAATAGCATTTAGTACTAAAATTTTATTTTAGTCTAAAATTATTTTAGTCAAAAATTTTATAGTTTTACAGAAATTTGTTTTATCAATGAAATACTAACAAATAGTATCAATGAATGTTATCATATAATTTAAATTATCTTTAATAGCCATTCCAAAAAATTACAAATAATATTACTTTTAAATTAATATTATATAATTACTACAATTTTGATGGCATCCTTTATATCAATTATCATACAATTTAAATTACCTATTTTAATATTACAATTTTGTTATTCACTTCGATTGATAAGTTTGAAATTTTTTTTCGATGAAAATATTTCAAATTATATTTTCGGTACATTAGTAAGATTTCGGGAATTTCATTTATTTTCATAAATGAGACTAAACTGCAAGGTGCAAATTCAAATATGAAGAAATTGAAAAATCATTTTTGATACGTACGAAAGCGATTAAGACAGTTTATAATAATTTCAAATATTTATAATTATCATTCTTATCATTTTATATCTATAATAATCATGATTATTCTAAATGGGCATTAGCATGAAATAGTTTTAATATGTTATCCGATAGTGAACATTATAATCAGTACTTAATTTTATACAATTTAATATTTAATACGGAAAATACTTTAAATGATTTCCAATATTATATAATATATAGGACTGTTAATTGCTGAAATTATGCTTTGTTGTGATTGTTCGATTCCAGAAATATGAAATTATTACTAATAATATTATTTGAAATTTTTATATTTAATAATATAATTATTACTTATTAATCGCATTTTAGTATTATATTATATTTAATAATATAACTATTACTTATTAATCGCATTTTAGTATTTATATACTTAATTTTTTATTTACAGGATAAATATAATTATTGCTAAATAAATAAATCAATACTTCATTGTTACTTAATTAACCATATATTATGTATTGAAATATAATCTTTGCCTAAAATAATTTAAGTTATCTTAGCTATATCTATAATAATCATGATTTAGGTTGTTCTAGCTACATTTATAATAATTATATCTATACCAAATCATGATTTGGTATATGTTTGAATTTATTACAGGTACGAATAGTGGTGTAGGAATTAATACAGGTTGGTGGTGCTGTATTAATAAAAACGGTAGACGTGGTATTGTACCGGCAAATCGTCTACGTATGCTTCATCGATTCAATCAAAATACGTCACCTCAGGTTAATAAATTTATAATTTTGAAATAAATTAATTAAAATTTAAATTTTTTTTTTATTCGTAATATTTTATAAAAATAATTCGTCTTACTTTTATTTGTTAAACAATTTTCATTTCTTTTTATTTTAAATTTTAATTCTTTTTTAACTTTTTTAAATCGATTATTTCATATTTATCAAAAAAAAACAAATTCCGCACAATTGATCGAAATAGTAATTTAAATTTTAATATATTTTGAAATTAAAATTTTACGATAATATATATATTTATTTTTTATTGCTAATAAATTAAAATCAAATTTGTTTTTTCTCTTTTTATTATTTAAAAAAAAAAATAATTTCAAATTTCAAATATAATTTAAATTCGATTATATTAAATTATAGATAGAATGGAAATTATAATATATACATGAAAAGAAAAATTATTATTTCAAAGTGTCAATATAAATTTATATGTATAGTTATTTTCTCAATGCTATTAAAGTTTTTAAGAAAAATTAATTTTTTTTTAATTTTTTTTTTTTTTTTTTTGATGCCTTATGACAATACATTTTTTAAAAAGATTTTGGAAAAATATTTTAGAAGAAGCAATTTATAAATATGAAATGATAAGATGATTGATAGATAACACTTAACAGATTTCTACAATTTTAAAAGATTAGGAAAAAGTGGTTTTCTGAATTTTATAGGGTTGAGAAGAAGAAGAGATTTCTAAATTTTTTTTAAAAAAAGGAAAAAAGTGATTTCTGAACTATAAGAATGAAAAAAGTGTGTTTCTAAGAATGAGAAGAAGACAAAACTTCTGAAGTAAATTATAAGGATGATAAATTTTAGTTAAATCATTATGCATGATTTCATCAATATTTATGATAAGATATGATAAGACGAAAGAAAAAAGGATTATTCAAGGAGAGAAATTAAAACATTAACAGATAGCTTATCATTTAACTAATAGTCTCGCCTCAATTTCTCATCATTTCTACTCTCGTAAATTTGATCGTAAATGTTAAATGTACGAGAATGACGAAAGAGAGATAGAGAGAGAAAAAAAAAAACATTTTAAATAATTTAACAACATAATGTATTATGTACTATTTGTGTTGCAGTAGACGATGAATTTTTTTTTTTTCATTTTTCACTTAACATTTTAACAAAAGTTTATTTAATACTTTCCGTTGATGTTTATTTTTAAATATAACTTAAAACTTAATTGATTTAATTTTTAATATAACTTAAAATTTAATTGACTTAATTTTAAATCATTTTAAATATAACTTAAAACTTAATTGATTTAATTTTTAAAATTTAATTGATTAATTTTAAATTATTTAAAAAATCAATTTTCAAATTTATCATCAACCATTTTTAATGTAATAATAATAATATTATTATTATTTTTATTCTATAAATATTGAGTATTGAACACAAAATTTAATCTATTTTTTATATTAATCAAATCATCATTTATCACCAAATTTATCAGACATTTAATAGAAAGGAATTAAATTTAAAAATATAAATAATTTAAAGTAAATTTGCTTAAATTCTGTTTTGATCCTATAAATATTAAGTAGTAAGCTTAAAATTTTGTTTATTTTTTTATATTAATTAAATCATCATTTATCATCAAATTTATCAGACATTTAATAGAAAGGAATTAAATTTAGAAATATAAATAATTTAAAATAAATTTACTTAAATTCTATTTTGATAAAAATTATTAATTAAAATAATAGTTAATGAAATAATTTTTTCATATTTAATATAATTTCACTTTATCTATTCAAAAATATGCTTATATTAATTAATGCATAGCGATTAATTGTTGAATTTTCTTTGCATTTCTTAATTTTAATTCCTTTTCTCTTTTTCATTTCCGATATCACGAATGAAGATTTTGTGAATTTACTCAACATTTGTGAATTTATTCGACCTCTGAACCTTTCATTAATTTATTTCACATTCACAATCAATAAAATAAAAAAAAAATGATGAAGGCATTTTTTAACTTTTCTCGAACATTTATAAATTTTATTTTGACTTCCTAAGTTTATTTGATTTTTTTGACTGAGTTTATAATCGCTATCGCTTTCCTCATAAGTTTATTTTATTGCAATCGTTACCGCCTTCTTTATAAGTTTATTTCAATTCTTCATAAGTTTATTTCAAATCTTCGTAAGTTTATTTTGAATCTTCGTAAGTTTATTTTGAATCTTTATAAGTTTATTTCAAATCTTCGTAAGTTTATTTCGAATCGTCATAAGTTTATTTCAATTCTTTATAAGTTTATTTCAATTCTTTATAAGTTTATTTCAAATCTTCGTAAGTTTATTTCAAATCTTCGTAAGTTTATTTCAAATTTTCATAAGTTTATTTTGAATCTTCATAAGTTTGTTTATTCCTCTCCTGACTTTTTTTTGATCATTTTTATTAAAATTACAGAATTCTCTCCCTTTCAATAATAAAATAAGTATATTTTAATCTTTCATAAATTAATCCTTCTTAAATAACTATTCACGTATGTATCATCTATGTATGTATGTATGTATGTATGTGTGTGTGTACGTGTATGTATGTATGTATGTATGTGAATTTATGTATCAATGATTAATATGTGATTACAACAAGTACCACTTTGGTTTTGTTTACTAAAGTAGTTTTGCATATATATGAACTCTAAATATATATATATATATCGATTTTACCTTTTCTTCCTCTTCTAATTATCATTCTTTTAACACATATATATTTTTCTTTTAAAAAAATTAAAAATAAAAAAAAACAAAAAAAAATATACAAAAATTGAATATTAAAAAATTAATTTTTGTAAAAATCTTTGAATTGAAAAATTAAATTTATAATTAAATAATTTTTTTTTTTTTAAATTTAATTACATACATTTTTTCTTTTACAATAAATTATAAAATTTTCAATTTATTGCTTAGTGCATTAGAAATAATATTATTGCATGGAATGTTTACAATTCAAATCATCGCTTATTTAATTTAATTTAATTTAATTTAATTTAATTTATTTAATTTAATTTAATTTAATTTAATTTAATTTAATTTAATTTAATTTACAAACAGTTTCTCTTTTCGTTCCTTTCCCTTTCTTCATCTATTCGTGAATATATAAATTGTGGAAAAAACTTTTTTTGAAATTTTTTTGCGATAATATGAAATTGAAATTTTGAAAACGTTATCGATGAATTGTAGAAATTTAATAAAATTTAATATTTTCATATATATGTATATGTATGTTAATCCAGGTTTTTGTAATATTGAAAATATTATATGAAAGAGTTTAAAAAATAAAAAAATATTTCTAATAATCCTTAATCGCTAAACCTTTTATTGATTTGAAATTATGAATGAATTTTGGATATCGAAATAATTGAAATATTTTATAGAATATGAAATATAATCATATTTTTGACCTTTATTCGAAAGATGATCACGAAAATTTTTTTTCATTATTGAAAAAAATCTTGATATTACTATGTTTTGACCTTTACGCGAGAGATAATGAAGAAATCGTTATATTATAGAAAAATCTTGATACAACAAAATTTTTGACCTTTATGTGAGATAATCAAAAATTTTTCTATTATTGAGAAATCTTGATATTACTCAGACTTTTGACCTTTTATGGGAAATAAGTTATATTGTACTATTGATGTAAACAAGCTACTTTTGCGCTATGTTAACTAACGTTGTAAATTAATTTCCTTTGCATTAAAAATTTATATATTATACGTTATATTAAGGTTAATATATAGTAAACAAAACTTTTCACTACATAAAGAATTACGGTCAATCAGAGTATTTGTTGGAAAATAGAATCTATCATTCAACGAAACTTTCGACTATGATTCCAGAAGCAAAGTCCTTTTCTCAAAATAATAATGAAGAAGAAAATCCAGCACGAAATTCTCGACAATGATTCCAGAAGCAAATCCTTCTCTCAGAATAATAATGAAGAAGAAAATTCTTCAACACAAAATTCTCGACTATGATTTCAGAAGCGAATTCATTCTCCCTGAATAATAATGAAGAAAAAAATTCAACACGAAATTCTCGATGAAGATTCCAAGAGCGAATTCCTTCTCCCTGAGTATAATAATGACGATGAAAATTCAACACGAAACTCTCGATGAAGATTCCAAGAGCGAATTTCTTCTCCATGAATATAGTAACGACGATGAAAATCCAGCACGAAATTCCGCTGAATAATAACGAAGAAAATCCTAGCGATTAATACCCGTAACAATACATTGACATAATTTTCCATCTTATAACATAATGATAAGACAATCAACCAATCTCAATCAGATCTTTATCATAATCAATTCGGTCATGTTAAGAAGTATCGAATAGCTTTCACGGACTTTCACAACATTAAATAACTTTTTCACATTGACTTATATTATATATGTTTGAAAAGAATTTTTGGCATTTCTTATGAAATAGGAAAAAAAAAAAGAGAAGAATTGAGCAAATAATTAATGAATGTAAAAATCATGATTCATCTAAACATTCTTCCTATTTTCTATTATCATCATCATTATCATCGTCATTATCATCATCATTATCATCATCATTATCATCATCATTATCATCATCATTTTTTATTAATTTATTTCGATTTTTCCAGCAGCAGCAGTCTTTTCCAACCATTTATTTTTATTTTTATTTTCATTACTTTTTTTTTTAAATCCAAATTCTTATGCTACCTTTTTTTTTTTTTCAAATATTTTAACAAATAATCACCGCCCACTGACTAATTTTTATAGAAGTTCACATTTGATGGAAAGGTTTTTAGATTTCGAAAGAAGGAAGAAATTTTTTGGATTTATTTTCTTCTTCTATCGGAATTTCAAAAATTTATAATTGATATTTCTTAGATGCTAATATGAATTTTAATTGATAATTGATTAATAAAAAAATGATTGACGATCTTCTTCTATCGGAATTCAAAATTTATAATTGATATTTCCTAGATGCTAATATGAATTTTAATTGATAATTGATCAATAAAAAAAATGATTAATGATTAATAAAAAAATAAATTTATGCAAAAACTTTTCATCCCCCTTTTTTCGATTGTTATAAAATGAATTATTGATTGCAAATGATTGCTTAATAATTTTCGTTTGTTTGATTATTTATGCTTTTTAATTTAAAAAAAAAAAAAAACCTTGTCTCTATATTACTGTCATTCTTCCAACAAAATTATTTATAACTTAGTAAAGTATCATTTAAACAACTTTCTCGACTTGTCTCGACTTCCTTCCTCTTTTTCATTTTTCAATTTTAAAAGGCAAAAAAAAAAAAATGTGAAATTATCGATCGGATGTTTCATACCTTTTTCCTAATACAAAAAAAAAAAGTTTAGTGTTCAAAGCAAAAAAAGAAAGAAATAATAGAACAGGAATTTGTTAAATGAAGTTTTAAGAAAGAAAAAAGGAAAAATGATAAATAGAGAGAAAGAGAGAGAGGAGAGTGGGAGAGAGGGAGAGAAGGAGAGAGAGAGAGGGATAAAAAGTTGGAAATTACTTTTCAAAAAATGTTTGCACAACCATTTTTTTTTTCGCATTTCTTCCTATTAGCTAATGAAAAAGTATCGATGCTTTTTAAATTCAATTAAAATAACATTTAGCCTTTTGTAAATTGTAATTTTGCAATTTGTTTTTATCTTTTTTTTTTTTGATTAATGATAAAATTCTTTAAGATTGAAATTTTTCTTTTTGATTAATAAATTTGGCCATAGATTAAGCAGATTGTCATACAAATTGGCCATAACTTTTTTTTTTGATTAATAAAACTTGGCCATAGATTAAGTAGATTTCCATACAAATTGGCCATAACTTTTTTTTTTGATTAATAAAACTTGGCCATAGATTAAGCGAACTTTTACGTAAATTAGCTTTAGTTTTTTTTTCTTCATTTTTGATAATTTTTATCAAATTATTAAATTCAAGCAAAAATTAGAATTGTTCAAAAAATTTTATCGAACCACACATTTGGTTTTTCAATGAAAATTTTTTTTTTTTTATATAATTAACTACCATTTATATCATTCCACTTGTTACTTTACTGATAACTAATGATTTTACGTAGTTTTATCAAATTTTTATCTTACATTTTTAATCAGTTGAAGTTATGTTAAATTGTAAATTATCAATTTTACGTCAAATCAATTTTACGTCACTTTCGGTAAGATTCTTTTTCTTGAATTTCTAGCTATTACATATTTCGAAGTATTTGCTGTATTTGAAAGTTACGTTAAGTTACGTCACTTTTATCACGATTTTTTTTTAAAAGTACGTCAAAATATGTGACTACCAATTTTGCATCATTTTCATGAGCGTTTTTTTACTTAAGCTTCTAACTTACTTAAACTTTTACTTAAGCTTCTAACTCATTTAAGCTTTTTACTTAAGCTTCTAACTCACTTAAGCTTTTTACTTAAACTTCTAACTTACTTAAACTTTTACTTAAGCTTCTAACCTACTTAAGCTTTTACTTAAGCTTCTAACTTACTTAAGCTTTTTACTTAAGCTTCTAACTGCCATATTTAGAAGTTATATTAAAATATCTATCCATCAATTGATCAATTTTGTGAAATTATTTGAAATTAATTGCAAATTTACTTTTAATTTCCATTTCAAATTCGTATTGAAATGTTGATGCGGTTAAAATAATGATAATTTTTTTTTTTTAAATATTATTATGAAAAGATCAATTTCAGGAATCGATCTCATCATCATCAACAACATCATTTATCAATCGGAATAATAATAGTGATAATAGACGACGGTTTATGTTTAATGCTAACGGAAGATTGGCGACATCGCCAACATTCATTGATGAAAATGATTCGTTCGATAGTATCGCAACATCATTCGCTAATGAATTCATCAATTCATCCACATTTGATTCAGGTTTTTATTGAACTTTTCACATTTAAATTGAATTTTAGATTGACATTAAAGAATGAAGTGAAAAAAAAGTGATAATCACTATTGATTATTGATTATTTATTTTCTTATCATTTTGGCTTATTTCGTCAATGTATTGACTATTTTTTTTTTTTTTTTTTTTTGAAAAAAATATTAATCGAAAAGAAATTAATTAAATAATTTATTCAGGAGATTGAATTGCAAGGATTTATGATTAGATTGATTTGAAAGATTAAATTTATCAAATTTTATATGATTCTATCATTTTTCTATTTACTAATAATTTTTATATTTATCCGATATAATTGGATCATCAAATATATTGTTTGATTAAATATTACAAAATGATTAGATCACAAATTTACAATTAAAAAGAAAATTCGAGAAAATTTAAAATAAGCAAACATTTAGCTTTTCGAATAATTTTTGATATTATCAAAAAAAAAAAAAAGCTTTTCTTTTTTTTAGGTTCATTATTTGACCGAATATTTCCGCTTTCACCGTTAGAACGCTACAAGGATACTTCGTTACGCCATATGTCAAACGGAATTATTGGCTCACCACCATATGGCGTCGTACGAAATATTCCTATTAAAGTGGAAGGCGTATGAATTTATTTATTTCATTTTTACTTCATTCAATTTCATATTTAATATACGCAAGTAATGCGACAAATTTACGCTTTCCTTTTCCGTTCCGCTGCTAAATTAATTTTCCACTTCTATGAGATAATGGATGGGACTGAAAGTTGGAAATATTCCGGTAAGGAAATAGTCTGGAATATTAGCCGACGATACAATCCGGCAAAGACATATTAAAAATATTAATTGATGATGCTAGAAATAATTCAAAATAATTCGGAGTATTAACCAATGATATTATCCGGCGAAGAAATAATATGGAATATTAACTGGTAATATTATCCGGTGTAGAAATAATTCGGAATGTTAAATAATGGTATTATCCGGTAAAGAAATAATTGGAAATGTTGACCGATGATACGATCCGGTGAAGAAATAGTTGGGAAAATTAACCGATGATATGACTTGGCCAAGAAATAATTAGGAATATTGATCGATGATGCTATCTAGCTAAGAAATAGTCCGGAATAATACGACCAACGAAGAAATAGTTGGAAATAGTAACTAGTGATATGACTTGTCCAAGAAATAATCCAGAATATTGACTGATAATACGACCAAGTGAAGAAATTATTTGGAATACTATTCGATGATAATTTGGCTAACAAAAAAGATACAAATTATTAAAAAACAAATTGTACTGAATAATATCTATTGAATCATTACTTTTTATTGAAATAATTTCATTCCATTTAGAAGTTTCTGAATAATATTTGAATTGAATATTCGATTAAGATTTAGTTAATAATTTCGATTTACGCTTTTATTTTTTTTATATCACATACCACATATTTCTACATGATAAAAAAAATCATTTATCTCATATCAGCTAGTTTGATTATACATTTGATTATAACAGAGAGCTGAACAACATTTTTTTATTTTGATAATTTTGAATTATTAAAATCTCCGAATTAATCTAATTTAAACATCGAAAATCATAATTTATTGCGATATTGCAAGTTTATATATTATATGCGACTTTTAAGGGCTCAAATCTTCATCAATTTTCTAGGAATAAACTTTTTCTAATGTCGTTAATATTAGATTATGATCATTCTGAAGCAGTAATTTGATTATGGATCCTTCTGAAGCAATAATTTAATCATGAATCCTTCTGAAGCAACAATTTGATTATAAAAAATTTCTGAAGAAATAATCTATCAGCTTTTTCTAAACTGAAAACTTAATAAGATTTGTATAAGAAATTAAATTAAATTTAAAACAAAATGATTAATAATTATAATTTTAATTTCTTCAAATATTTCAGGCATCTTTAAATGGTAGGAATAATAATAATAATAATAATTTCGATAAAATGAGAAATGATACACTGATTATCACAAGCAATCATCATCATAACGATGAATCATCTTCACCTATATTTTCGTATTGTCAAAGGAAATTCGAAAGGTTAACTTTTTCTTTCAATTACCATAATTTTAGTTTAATTTTATAATTAAATAAGAATGATACATGCCACTTCAGTAATTTTATCAATGCATTCTTTTCAAAATTATCAATTTTCATAAAATTTAATCATTTAGAATTTTATTTTTCAAAAAGAAAGAACTTAAAAATATTCTATACTTTTTCTGAATTTAATTTTTTTGTAATCAATAAAATGATATGATATTTTTATCATTTCATTTTCTTGCTATTTTAAATTTTATTAAAAATTTTGATAAATTTTTTCATCTTTTTATTGATTCCGTATTTTAATCAAATTTTTACGAATATTTATTCTAAAACTTAAAATCAAATAATTTTTAGGTATTTTATAACTATGGCATTTTGTTAACTTATTTCGAAACTCTTATAATTTTCAATAGAAATTGTAAAATTATTGTTTTTCTTAGAATCTATAATTGATTCTAATTTTTACAATTTAAATTGATATGATATATATTTTCATGATAGCGAAAAAGTTATTATTATTTCATTCAAATTACTGATTCGAGAAAATTTTTGCAGTGATTAAAAAAGATCGATCATCTCCTAGCTCAAACTTTTAATTTATCATTCATGTCGAGAGCATAAACAGCCATCGTTTCATGTTGTTTAAAAATTTCTTTTTAAATTTACTAAATATAAGATATTTTGAGAAAGAAACAAATAAATGTAATGCATTTTGAAAGTATCAAAAAAAAATGTTATTTTATAATAATTTCCGAGCATTAAGTATTTATATTAAATTTCCGAGTATTAAGTATTTATATTAAAGTGTAATTTCCATTGTTGAAATCAAAATTGCTCATATTGTTATATTAGTTTTTATCCTAAAACTAAAGGTCATACTATAATGACCTTCCAGAAGATATCTTAAATTTAAATGTATTTTTTAATTCTTATTAAATACATCTAGCGGAATATTTTCTTTCATTTTTAAATCTTTAAATTATTAATCTTTGTTTGTTCCAACTATAAATAAATAAAAATAAAGAAATAAATATAAATAAAGTAAATAAATAAATAAAATAAATAAATAAATAATAATTTCGATATAATATAAATAAATAAATAAATAATAATATAAAAAATAAATAACTAAATAAATAAATAATAATAGTAATTTCGATTGTTAAATGATATGATATGGTTTGTTAATAAAAAACTTAACAATGCTTCAATATGACAAAATTTTTGATATTTAAAAAGTTTATTTAATAAATACTTTAATTCTGTATTTTTGCTGAATATTTGTTTTATTTATAGATATCATAATTTCTGATAACAGTTAATTTTTGTTTTGTTCTGATAATAATTTTAAAAATTGCTGCATATTAAAATTATGATTTTGTTAAAAAAAAATTTAAATAAAACAAAGTTTTTTTCTGTTTCTTACCTTAATACTACGAGATTTTTGCTTTATCATTTTATTTAATATACATTTCAGACAAAGCACTACTGATTTCTTGTCTTATCAAAATATTCTCGTATTTCATATCATCATATTACTCTCGAGACTATTGAAATTTTCATGTATCTGGATTATTTTAAACTAATTTAATAGATGGGAATAGATATCGAATATATTTTATTAAACTAAACTAGATTAGTTTATCAGAATTTCTCATATTTCATATCAATACCACTAAAATTTTACATATTCGAATTATTTTACCCTGATCAAATATTTTATAGATGCGAATGAATATCGATTATATTTTATCAATTTAAATTAGATAAGTTTATCAAAATTTCCCGTTACTTCATATCACTGAGCATATTACTGAAATTCTTTTGTACTCGAGTTATTTTAAGTCTAATAAAATATTTAATAGATGGGAACAGATATCGATTATTTTTTGATAAAAGTTATTAAATTAAAAAGCAAATATTCAATTTTTGAAATACTTAATTTTTAAAAATATTACTAACATAAAGAATAAATGAATAAAATAAGAAATCACTGATAACATTGATATAGTTTATAAATTATAAAAGTTATGCCTACTGTAATTGTAATAATTAATAGGTTTTTAGAAGAATAGAATAGATCGTTCATTTTTTTTTTAGTTCTTAAAACTTTTTTACAATTAAAATTTAA
The DNA here is from genome assembly GCA_008729115.1 of Dirofilaria repens. Classification (NCBI taxonomy): domain Eukaryota; kingdom Metazoa; phylum Nematoda; class Chromadorea; order Rhabditida; family Onchocercidae; genus Dirofilaria; species Dirofilaria repens. The sequence goes on from SNRZ01000135.1 coordinate 23,890, forward strand.
ATTTTTAAGTAAAAAACATTTTTAAATTAAAAATAAATTTTTTTTTTCATCCAAAAACGAATAGCGAAAATAAAATGAAAAAATATTCATTGAAGCATTTAAACATTGAATAAATTGAATAAAAGATTGAATGATTTTGAAAAAGCACAAAAGTTTAATGAGAATTTTCAAGGGCAATTAAATTTAACTTTCCCTTTATCATTTCCCTGAGCAATCGTCTTCTTTGCCTAATCACTTATTATCGATAAAAATGAATTATGATAATACATTGGAGAGAATTCTTTTTAATTCAAAAAAAATTATGTCTCAAATTTTGATCAAAAAAAAAAAAATTCAGTTTATTCCTTTTGTATGATAATTCATGATAATTCTAAATTTGATTTTATGCATTTTCCTTTTTTAAATATCAATCATTTGAAAATTCATTTTTATAAATTTTAAATAATTTCAAAATTTTAAATTAAGTGATAACTAAAAGATATGATTATTCAACGAATTTTTTCTCTTTTAATTTTTTATAATTTATCGTTCTAATTTTCTCGTCGAATTTTTAAATTTATTCCCAAAAAATTTACATTTCCTTCATTTCCTGTTCTTCTTCTTCTTTTTTTTCCTTTAAATTCTACTTTTGCTTTTGTCATTTTATAATTTTAAAAGATTCAAATATTTTCATAAAACAAATTGATTTTGTTGTCTGACACGAATTGTAAAATAAGAAGTAATCAATTGTTCGTTTGTTTAATAATAGTTGAAAATTTGTTTTTTTAAATTGTAAGGAAATTTAAATTTAGGATGAAAAAAAGTTTTTCCTTCGAGAAAGAATTGCTTCAGTTTTATCGCCGTAAAAGCTATTACTCAATTTATAAAAAAAAAGATGAAAAATTTCATTTTTAAAATCAAAAATTCTTTCATTAAACTTTTGCTTATAAATAAATCTCTATAAAATACACGCATATATATATTTTTTTTGAAATTATTTTATTCGAGAAAAATATTCGAGAAAATATTTCAACAAATGCAAATCAATAATGATTCGATTTATTCGAGAAAATATTTCAACAAATGCAAATCAATAATGATTCAATTTATTCGAGAAAATATTTCAACAAATGCATATCAGTAATAATTCAATTTTAAGCTATCGATAAGAATTAGGAAGCCAAAATTAATTAGTCGAGAAAAATTTAGGAAATAACTTTTTTTTATATATTTTATAAAAATTTATAAAAAAAACTCCTTTTTAAACATGAAGAAATAGCATTATTTTATAATTCATTTTAATTAAAAATTCAAAAGTTTTTTGATAAAACATATTTATCCGTTGGAATTATCAATAATCAGATTTTAATTTTTCAATTAACTAAGCTTGTATAAATTAGAAAATTCCTCGTCTTTTTTTTAAACTAATTTTAAAAAATCTTTGAACATATTGACTTTTTTATGAGATTGAATTTTTCGATTAATTAAACAATCAATCAATCGATCTATCTATCTATCTATCTATCTATTTATCTATTTGTTCAAAAAAAAAAAAAAAACAATTTCAATAAGAAATAAAGTTTATTAACATTTACTGTTAATTAAGCTTAAATTTATTTAAATGTTTGTGTAATAGAATTTGGAAATAAATAATTTGAAAATCAGCGAACTAGGAATTTCCTTCAGAATAATACATACCGCAAAAGTTAACAAATGTAACAATTTTACAAATTCAATTACTAAATTGAAACAATAAGAATCCTTCAAATAAGTTTACAGATTCATCACTTTGAAATAATTTACAGCAAAAAAATTTTTCAGATAACTTTACAGATTCATCACTTTGAAGTAATTTAGAGAAAAAGAATCCTTCAGATAACTTTACAGATTCATCACTTTGAAGTAATTTAGAGAAAAAGAATCCTTCAGATAACTTTACAGATTCATCACTTTGAAATAATTTATAGCAAAAAAATCCTTTAGAATTATCATTTTCCTCTCTAATATAATTCATTTATTCTGTTGCTAACAATCAGATGCTTTTAGGCCTTCGAGAATTTATTTGCATATAAAATGATCTCTTTCTGTTATATTTCTGATCTCGATCATTTATCTGTCATATTTCAGCATTATTCCATTATATATCAACAATGTTTTTGTTATCATTCTTTTGCTTGTTATCTTTCAACTGATTAAATTATGTGATAGTTAAATTAAATTAGAAAAGGCACTTTTACCTAATTTGAAATTTTAGTATTTATAATTTTAATCTTTCATTATATTAAAGCAAAAGTTTCAAGTTATTATCGTAGAAATTTTCGGGCTTATCATAGTACTGATTAAATCTTACAAAGTTAGGAAAAATTTTTTTTTTATCAAGTTTAATTTTTTTTAAATTCAGTTTTACAAACGTTAAAAAATTTTTAAAAATCTAAAATATTTTAGATTTACGCCTTAATTAATTTTGATTGAGGACAGTATCAAATTATCAGCATAGAAATTCGAAGGTATTTTAAAAGATTAATTAAATTAATTCTAATTAACAGAATTTCCGAAAGATAAATAAAAATTATTTCAAATTAAAATTTCTAACAAATTTTGCAAAGAATTTCATTTGTTTATAAATTTATAGGCTTTATGCCAATAATAATTAACAGAATATGATTGATTAGTATTTAATTTGTTGATATTGTTCCATTTATCAATAGGATTTATCACTTAAATTTAATCAATCATAAAAAAAAATAGATGATAAGAGAGACGAATAAATTTATATATTATTATTCCGTCGAAAATTTCTAATTAATTTAACTATGCATGAGTTCATTTCAAGATGCGTTTTTTTTTTCTTAGCTATTCTCAAAAATAGGTCTTAAAACGATTTCAATTATATAATTTCCAACAATGAACCATCATCAATCAATTGATAATTATTTTGATAAGATTTTAATTTCTGATTATTTCCATTCTTACTGCTGTTATCATTGTCAACATAAATTTCATTGTTATATAATTTGTTGAATAATTTTGAAAGTTATTTTTTAATTTAAAAAATTTTTTTACACAATTTTATTTTAAATTTTTCTTTTTAATTTACATTCGCATAAAATACAATTTAAAAAATTATTTTAAATTATTAATTAACGAAAATAAATTAGTAGATCAGTGATATATGATTAGATTAAAGAGTGATAAATAATTTTTTTTTATCATATGCTGGGAGTAATTAATAACAATTTACGACATTATCATTAATCATTCTTCAACATCGAGTCAAAAAAACAATTTTACATGCATTTTACGGTTTATCACTACAATTAATTGAATTTAAAATTTTAGAAAAAAACTTTTAGAATATAATGTTTGCCACGTTGACATTTTTCTTTAGTACGGAATGAAAATTTTAAACCTTTCGTGTCATAAAATTAAAACCATCAATTTGTCAAGAAAAAAAAAATTGTAAAAAAGTTTATTTTTTAAAACTTTTTTGCATAAGTTTGTTTAGCAATTCAGCGAAGAGTTTTTGTAAAATAAGTTTGAATTTAATTGGTAAAAATCAACTTTTTTTTTCTGTATAACCTTTGACCGGAACAGTATAAAAATAAGTCATAAGTTGTAGCGTAATATGAATAAGAGAAATTTTTTCCAGGTAATATTCATTTCGGGTAATGTGTTTAAAATTATTAAATTATCGAAAAGAAAAAATATAGGTAAAAATAATAATTTAATACAGGAATGATTATTTTTTATCAAATTTTTTATCAATTGATTACTTTTTTTAAATTATTAGATTATTAAATATGAACAAATAATGATTTTAAAATAGTTAAAATTAATTGCTATTTTTTTTATTGTTTGAAAAAATAAAATAAAATGAAACATTTGAAAAAAATTAAATTAATCAATTTGATTGTATGCAAAAAATGTAATGATGACCGCCGAAAAATGACCTATGAAAGAAGAAATTAAATTAAACTTTTGTTAAATTTTTTTATCAATATTTATCAGATATTTAGGTTATTTCGCATTTATCTTTTCATACAGATATGATTATTTTTTATCAAATTTTTTATCAGTTGATTACTTTTTTCTCTTTTTTTTTCTTTCTATCTTATTCTAAATATTGAACTTAAATATTTATTGTTGAATTTAAATACTTAAACATATTTATCTATTAAAATAATATGATATTTCCATATTATCGTTATAGGAATTTGTTTTTTGTTTTTTTTTTGAAAAAAAAAGACGAAGGAAATCTGTCAAATTAAATTAAACTATTTTTTTTTTAAGATAATTTGAAAATGCAAAAAATGAGATTGCTACTTTTATAAATATGAATTGATTTGGTATACTGTAGCATTAAAATTAAAATTTCAATAAAATTTTTTCAACAATGAAGGTTAATTAATTTAATATAATTTTCGTCGATGAAATTTCAAGATTTGTCAAGAATAATCAATTTAAAAAGAAATTGATCTAAAAATAAATCAATCAATTATTCTTCTTGATAAATCTCGAAATTTTTTCAAAAAAAAAATCATACTAAATTAATTTAGCTTTTATTACTACAAATTTTCAAATTGTCAGAAAAATTTTTAAAAAAAAATATAATTTCTGTATGTGATTATTTTTTTTTTTGATTAATATCCAAGAAGCATCTATCAAATCATAATTATCATTAACATTTATAATTTACGGAATTTTTTCGACCAAAGAAAAAAAAAAACCAAAATGATATTCATTTAAATCATATGATTGATGATTATGAGAATATCATTTAATGATAATTAATGATGCATATACTAAAGAGCAAATATCGTTTTTTTAATTTTTCTATTCAATTAATCGGCGAAATTATTATCATTTGATTTACATTTAAATGTGATTTTCATAAATTTCCCATTATTTGCATATTTGATTAATTTTAAAATAAAAGAAAAAAATGAAATAATTTTAAATTCTTATAACTTTTTATATTTTTGCATAAATATAACGAAAACGAAATAATTTTCAAAATTTCTATAACAAATATTTAATTACTAATTTCACTTATATCAAATACTTAATTAATTCTTAGCGATATGTCTAATATTTGAAATATTGTTTTTTCATAAGTTTTAATTTTGATCTCGACAATCAATTACTGTTTATCTGTTCATTGGCATTTTTATCATTAGTATTTAATAACTTATCAACAATCACTTAATGATAGAATTGATAATTAATAAAAATATCAAATTATTAAACTAAAAATTCCTATCATTTCATATTTCAATGATGTTTGTACATTAAATTCATTGTAATTACAACATTTATCGTATCAGTTTAACAAATTGTATTCAGAAATATGTTAAAATAAGTTTAATCATTTATCAATAAAAATTGATCAGAAGTTTGATTACAATGCTGATCGGACGAAAAAAAAAATTCTCGCGTAACATTTCGACGACAATAAAATTTCAATTAATTGCTGTACATTGACTTTTGCTAGCAGAAGTAATTAAATGAAACTAACACTCTTATAATAAATTCTGATATTTTGCATCAATAGTATTCAATAGCTTATCACTTTATGATAAAATTATTGCTGGATAAAAATATAATCAGAAGTTGTTACATCATAAGAATATTGAAAGTATTCTATTTTTAAATATCGTTTACGATCTGATAAGATTAAGATTTTAATTTCTAATGAACTGAACATAATTTTTAAGTTTTTTTCTTGTTTTTCATATTCAAAATATAAAAATGTTTCAGTTTATTTAATTAATGTCTTATCTATCGCTAATTTTATCATAAATGATTTTTGATAAGCTATTGATTTGCTATTAATAAAGTAAAATGACGGAAGAAGTAGTAATCGGTTATCGATAATCAAATTCAAAACTTAATAACTCAATTGTGTAATAATAAAAACAAGTGGTGTAATTATATATTTATGTAACATAATATATCTTTATTGTATTATTTTTAAATGTAATAGAATAATTGTTCGTCTTTCTTTTTTCTGTAATCTATAATTATAAATTTATAGCCTAAAATTAAGTAATTGAGTACAATTATTTATTTACGTAATATACATTCTCAAGTATACTAAAATAATTCATTATCTTTCATTTTCTAATTATAATTTAAATATTTGTTTTCTCACTTAATTATCAGTTAATTGAAGCAATACGATTGATAAAATGAAATAAGCAAATATTACATTACAACTAAGACAGTATACGGAGCTACCGTAAACTACGTTAAATCTACAGTTATTTCTAGAGAAACTTGTTTCTAAAAATTAATGTCCTTCATTTCAATAAAATTGCCTTCCATTTTGATAATTTCTTTTCTTTTAATTTTGTTTGCTGATAGCAAATTAATACATATCTCTCTTTTCTTCTCTCTTTTTTTAGTTCCATTTTTTTTATTCTGTTATCAGTTTGATAAAAAAAACTCTTAATAATTCATTTACTTCCTTTTAATATAGTTATTTTTTGATAACGAAGTGGAAAAAAATGACCCAGATAATTATGATTATTAATTTGCATAAAACTTAAAATGTTGATTAGATTTATCAGATGTTGTAAGATATTATTGATAAATTATTAGATGAATATTTTGTTCATTTCCTATTATTAGTTTGATCACTAAATCACTTAATTAACAGTTAGTTAAAAATTTTGATAAATTTGCTTTTTTTTTCTTTATCACAATTATTTTTGGATAATGAAGAAAGAATGAAAAAAGATGAGAATAATTGTGATATTAATTTGTATCAATTTAAAATGCTTATCAGAGATATCATATCAAACCATAAACATTAGATTTTTCATGTGTCAATTTCTTTGTTTTATCTTTCAATTAATCAATTATTTGAATGATTTTAATGTAAATTCTTTGTTTAATTAGTTAAAATTTTGCAATCCAGTTAGGTATTGGTTAATTAAATATTACTTATCAATATCAATCAATTTATCTGTACTGCTTAATCAAATATTACTTGTCAATTTATATTTTGTATTACATAATCAAATGTTATCAATTTATATATATCATTTAATCAAATATTATTACTTAGTAATTTATATTTATTAGTTAATCAAATATTATTAATTGTTAATTTTATGACCTAATCAAATATTATTACTTATCAATTTATATGTATTATTTTACCAAATATTATTACTCATCAATTTATTATATGTATTAGATAATTAGATATTATTACTTATATTATATTTTATTACTTATATTAGATAATCAGATATTATTACTTATCAGTTTATATGTATCATTCAATCAATTATTATTACTTATCAATTTATATGTATTATTTTACCAAATATTATTACTCATCAATTTATTATATGTATTAGATAATTAGATATTATTACTTATATTATATTTTATTACTTAAGATAATCAGATATTATTACTTATCAGTTTATATGTATCATTCAATCAATTATTATTAGTTATCAATTTATGTGTGATTATTAAATGCTGCATCATTAAACCTGCATTTTACAGTAAACAGTGTACAATATTAAAATTTAGGTCATATTTATTCGTTCAATGACTTTTGATTATGATTTTTATGAAAAATTATACAATACAGAAATTGAAGAATGGATGAAAAATATTTATGAAATAAACTTCAAATAAATTTTTGTACAATTTACATTCCGTTCTTTTTTTTTTTTTTTTTTTTCTCGATCACAAGAAGATCTGATTTTGCTAACTGTTTTGTCGATAATTCCATACTTCTTTGTCCTTTTTCTTTTCTCGAGAATGTACTTTTTTTTTTTTTTTTACAAAATGAGGAAGCAACCAAATGATACGAAGAAATAATTGAAAAATTTTGCATTATATATAATATATATGATGTATATGTAATTTCTTTTAATATCAATGATTTTTTTTTTTTTTTTATTTCCCTTAAATGGAATATATTTTGTTTCGTTCTTTTTTTTTCGTTCAAAATTTTCAATTTATTATTTTGGCGAAAAATTTTTTTTTTTTTGAAAAAGATTTTATGAAAATTTATTTGACGCGAGAGAGAGAGAGGGAAATAAAAAATATTTGAGAGAGAGAGAGAGGGAGGGAAAGAGAGAGAAATAAAAAAATGAAAAGATAAAATTATAAAAAATTCCAAAAAGTTAGGAAATTGCTTTATGTATATAATAGTGATAATGCTGATAATCAATGTGTTATCTTTGTAATTTTTTTTTTTTTTTTGGTTTTTTTTGTAAGAAAAGTTTGTATATTTTAAAAGCATTTTTGTTTTTTTCTTTTTTTTTTTTTTTTTTTGGGAAGAATTATACAGCAAATTTTCTTTCAATTTTTTTATTTAGTTTTCATTTTTATTTTTTGAACAAAAAAAAAATAAAAATGTAAGAGATATTTCAAAATGGTTTTTTTTTTTTCGTTTTTTTTTTTTTTTTGTACGATAATATCATTAGTTTAATTGCACAAAAATCATTTTTAAAAATGATAAAAAAAAAATCATTTTTATCATTTTTTAATGATAAAAGTTTATATTCAATTAACAATTTCAATCTAATCAATAATTGCATTTAAATCTTTTTTTAAAACGTATAATACATTTTTTGTTATTTATAATTTTGATTCTTCTAGTCGATCAGTTTATTTTTGAATGAATTAAAAATTATAATGAAATTTATAATTTGATAATGCTAAAAATTATTTGTTATGAATATTATTTAATCTTTGTTTTATTTTTTCATGTATTTCAGAATATTTTAATCTTATCACTTATCAATGCTTTTTATCAATGTTTATTTAAAAAAAAAAAGACGCAAATCGATTTCTTTTGAATTCAATAAAATGTAGCAGTGATTTATATCATGATAACACAAATTTCTGTTCAATCTTTGTTGCGTTCTTTTATTATTCATAAACAATTCGTTTTTATCACTTGTCAATGTTTTTTTGTCAATATGATGAAATGTTTACTGAAAAAAAATCAAAGATCGATTTCTTTTGAATCAATAAAATATATAAAATATAAATTTATAGCTTAACAACATCGGATAACACTTGTCAAAAATGTCATTTCCAATCTCTGTTCTCATCTTTGTATAATCACAAAATAGTTAAATCTTATCATCACTTATCAATGCTTTTTGTCAATAAGATTCATGACTATTTGGAAGAAAAATGATAGGTTGATTTCATTTGAAACAAATTTAAAGAGATTTGCAGTTTAATAGTATTATATATCATTCATCATAAAAGCTATTCCAATTTTTCCTTTTTTGATTATCTCAGAACCTTACGATTTTGTCATTTATCAGTATTTATCACTAATATGATCCAAAAACTTGCTGTTATTTTGTATAAAAATGATAATTATTTCATTCATTCTGAAATATTTCAATGCCATTTTTCCTTTTAAATATCTGATAAAAATTTGATCTGATAAATTATCGATTACTGATTGTATAATTTAATGAAATGTAATGTTATTAATCAAAAAGAAATAATACAAACTAAAAAATTATATAAATAAAATTTGACAATTTTTCGTCACAGAAAATTTTAAATTTCTTCTTTTAAATAAATAATTTAATTTGATTATATATAAATATATTTATTTTTAAACAATTTTACATTATAATTAATGTGATAATTAAAGAATGGAATAAAATTTTACATAATTTTATAGTAGGACAATTTAATATGATCATAATCGCCATAAATCAATCAATCGATCAATCAATAATATTAATCCAAAATGATCATCTTTATTTTATCTTTGCTAAGGTATAATTTTTTTGTTCAATTACTATTAAAATTATCCTTTCAACAAGCATTTATAAATTTCACTAATATTTACCTTTTCAAATAAGAAATAATAATCAAAGACTTATTTAGATTTTTTACTTTCGATAATATCCATTCTCTAATTAATAAGCAGATGGTTTTTAATTAAAAAGAAAACAGAGATTTCCAAAATCATTTTTCAAAGATAAATTCGTTAATTACAATAATCATAATTAATTTCCATGCAGTTCTTTTTTTCATTATATTTTTTAATATAAATAAATTTATTCTTTTAAAAATTTTCTTTCATAAATTTTCTTTTTTTCACAAAAAAAATTTACTAAAAATTGATAAAAATTACGGGGAAAAAATAAGTTAATATTCAAGTATTTTTTTATTTAAAATTTTTACTTAAATATCCATTATTTGTTATATTAATTAATTCATTATGCTTGCTTAATGTAATAGAAAGTTTTCTTTTTTGCTTCTTATCTATCTTTTGATGATAAAAATATGTTATCATTTTTTTTTTAAATTAACAAATTTCTTACACTTATGATGCAATGCTTTCATTTCTTTCATGCTGATTATTCGATATAGAAGATCAATTAGGTAATGAAATAATGAATATAATTAATTAAATAGTGATTAAGATTTTCTATACCATCTTGTTTTGTTCAATTTATATAATAATTCTAATCTATTTATTAATTATTCGATATGAAAAGTTTATTTAACAAATGATATCGAAATTAAATTAAATCAAATCATTGAAATCTATTTACTCAAATCATTTTATCAATGATCTGATATTTATTTATCAATGATGATTGTATTATTATTTTTGTCCGATTATACAATGCTATAATTTATTTACTAATTAATAATTGTGGAGAAAGTTGTATTTAACAAATAATTTTAAAATTAAATTAAATTCAAAATTTTCCATATCCGTTAATTGCATCTTTTTTATTTTAATTTATGTTAATGTTATCGATTTTGAGCACATTTTTTTTATCAGTTGCTAAAATTATATGATTCATATGATGTCTAGCTATCATTATCATGATTCAATATCATCATCATCATCATCTATTCCTTTCCTTTTCTATCATTGATAACATATTGATGATTCCTTCATTCTCATCTCATTTCGCTTATACTTTTCTTCAGATCGTTCAATATTATTAAACGATTAATGTCATATTATCGATTGCATAAAACTTTTATGTAAATTATGATTCATTTTTGATCGGACGAATGCTACAGATGCATATGTATATATATATATTTATGTATTTGTATGATATAAAATGATATATTGATAAATTTATGATATAAAATGATATATTGATAAATTTATGATATAAATGATATATTGATAGATGATAATTTGCTGTTGCTATTGTATATTTTGAAATATATCTTACAAAGATTCCATCATATTTGCTATTATTTTAATGGAAATTAAATTTAAAAATGAATTATAATTAATAATTAACAAACGATAAATCAATTTATAGCAATTGTTGATAAAATAATTTTTGCAAAAAAAAGTGATATACTGATAAGATTATTTGTTACTGCTGCCTTTTCATTTTGTATATTTCTAAAATTTTACGCCTTATAATGATTTTTAATAAATAGTATACATTTACAATTTTAATATTTGATAAAAATATGATAATATTATCAATCTATTTTTCATTTCCTTTTTATCTGATAGCTATCATTTATTATTTCACCTTATCCAGTAATAATTAATTTGTCAGTTGATAATATAAATTGATTCCTATCATTTACTAATTATAATTCATTTCTAATTTTGACATTTGGCAGAGATATAATAAAGCTAGCAATCTTTTTTCATTTCTTTATATTTGATATTTGTTACTATTTCATCTTATTTAATGATAATTAATTTTTCAGCAGATAATATAAATTGATTCTTATCTTATCATTTATTAGTTCTAATTCATTTCCAGTTTTAATATTTGACGTCATATATATATACGTCAGCTTTTTTTTACCTGTATTTTTTTGCTAATATTTCAATTATTTGATTATTTTCCTTTGTTTAATTCAGTTTATTTATCCGATCATTTTATTCCAATTTATTTACTACAATAATGAAATGAAATAAAATGAAATAAAATGAAAAATGAGTAATTGAGTAATTTGAAGAATTCGATTTAAATAAATGATAATGGATTTTAGCAATAACATTATTTCTATTTTTCTCATACGTTGTCATGACATTTTTATTGATTGATATGATAAAAAATATTACAGACTGATTTTCTTTTTTATCAAATAACAAATTTAAAATAAAAAATTTTTTAAATTTCTAATTATTTGATATCTAATAAATGACTTAATTATTCAATCATTTAAAAATTTTCTCTGTATTATACTGTTTAATTTTCAATTTTATTAGTTAATTAATTTATTCCTTTATAAATTAAAGCTATAATTGATTTCTAGATATATAATATTTCATTACTCATGTCCTATCTGAATAATTATTTTTAATTATTTTATATTTCAAACGCAGTAGGATAGATTTTTCCATACGAACAATTTCATATCATTAATGAATATTCATTTGATCGATATCGAATTATTTGATCAAACTTATTAATTTATCAATTTCGGATATTTTGGAAAATTTAAAATTTGAAAATTTTAAATTTAGATGTAACTGAAATGGCAAGTGTCAAAAGTATCATTATTATTATAAATTAGCTATAATTCATTCATGCAAATTTTGCATTTGCTACTAAATTTGATACTGATATTAGTTTTACAATTATTACTGATATCAATTTTTTTTAATTATCACTAATTACTTCAAATATTGCTATCATTCGGTGATAACTATTATTATCTAATCACCCGCTTCTGCTACATTCCTATGATATCAATATTTGTTATTACATATTTGAATATCGCTTTTTCCCCGATATCAATTCCTCTACTACGACAAAGAATTATAAGAAAAAGGAGCAAATTAATACTTTTATCAAGTTGAAATCAAAAATTAAACCTATCAAAAAAATGCGTTGGTGTTTCAGTGGAGGTCATATGTCATCACCTCCGCCATCACAACGTAAATTCTTCAATCCATCAACATCATCATCATTAAATGCAACTGTTGCATCATCAGCATCATCATCATCATCATCATCATCAAATTCCAACGATTTAATTTCAAGTGATGAAAATCATAGACGACTTAAGTTTGCTTTTTTTTTTTTATAATATATGAAAATTTAGACTTTCAGATAAAAGAACGAAAATTCGAAATTAAGTAATTGTATTGATTTTTTATTCTTTTAAATTATATTCCGATTTTGTTCATTTGCATTAATTATTTTTGTAATTAATTAATATATATATATACATATAAATTGAAAATGTTTTTTATTTTTTTTTAATTTTTTATAGAAGAATGGAAAATCCTGATTCATTTATAACGAGAACATTAAATCGACCATCAATAGCACCAAAACCAAAATTTGATAATCGAAATATTTCAACTTCTCGAAATGATGATAAAGATGATCGACAAAAATTGCAAAAATCAAATATGGGAATAAATAATAATAATAATAATAATAGTAATAATAATAACAATAATAATAACAATAATAGTAATAATAACGATGATGATTGTATGAATAACATATCACGACGAATTCAGAAAATAGGTTTGATTTAATATTTCATTTGTTAAATTAGTATTTTTTTTTTTAAAAATATTTCTTAATTAATTATTTCAAAGTAATTATTATGGAAAATTTTATTATTTTATTTAAACAACTCAAACAATTTAAGCTTGTAAAATTTTATAATCTATGATTTACAATCAGATTGAATATTGGATCAAATTTATTTCCTAGAATTCTAAGATTTACTGAAATTCCCGATTCAGATGGTGAACGATTTAATTAAGCTTTATATTAAATGTAGTAGAAGATACTAACTAGAACATTTGCAATAGATGTAGTTATAAAAAGTAACTCTGATATATTTTGTTATATATTAAATTAAAATTTTTTGAATTTATTTTTTAAAATCCAAATCTTTAATTTTTCCATTTTTTTTTTAAATTTATTTTATTAGAATTGCAATATATTAACTGAGATTTTGCATTTAATAAGTTTATATTATTTATAAATTATTCAAATTTCAAGAAGAATAATTAGCGAGAAATTGTCAAAAATTTGAAATAATTTTCGAAATTTAAATAAGCAAACTTAATATATTTTAAAAACTTAATTACTTAATAAATAAGCAGTTATTAAAGCATAATATATTTAAATTGTCTATCATTTGTTTCTAATTTTGTTTATTGTTTTTTTTTCTTATCTTCATGAAATTTGAATAATTAAAAAAGTTGACCCATTTTGAAATATTTTTGCTTGTTTTTTAGGTGCAACTTCAACAGATGATTCAGCGCCAAAATTTTCCCTCAATAAAAATTTGGCCTTCAAAGTGCATGGCCTTCATTGGTCAACACACCTGGATTCAGATACAGCCAATAATACTGGCGAAGAACAGAATACTAGTTTATCTAATGAATCTGAATCGGGTAATGTTGTAGTTGTTAATACAGCTACAATTTCACATGATGAAATTAGTTCGTCATCACCTTCATCTTCCGGAATTGTTGCCGATATGAATGATTCGAACGGTGAAAGTAATCAGGTTATCAAATTTCTCATTAATTTTTATTTAATTGAAAATCATGTTTAAATTATAAAATTAACTGATAATGATGTGACTATAGGATCGATTTTATAACTATACGATTAAATCATTTCCATTATAACAATTTACGTAATAAAGTGATAAAGTGATAACAATGTGATTAAATTCGAAAAGTTCATGCTTCCTATAAAGTCTTTTTATTATTTACATTATCAATGATTGATATGATATGAAAAATTAGATCAAATCGTTACATAAAGAAGAAGCATAATTTCTTATGAAAAAATTTATTTGTTTTTTAAACGTTTATCATTTTGGTTATAAATAAATATTTTCAGCGAACATCAGTAACATCATCATCATTATCATCATGTGAACCATCATCAGATTTAATTGAATCAAATTTTGATAATTCACGTTTGGCAAAAACTTATCGATCACGTATAGATGATTCATTAGCGCAAAATTATCACCAACAACAACAACAACAACAAACAGATCAGACTAATGATATCACAGGAGGAGTAACTATCATTCAACGTTCACAACTTGAACAAATTCGTGAACCATCTAGCCTAATGATGCCAACATTGGAAGAAAAAATTGAGCCAAGCAATAATAGAACTATTTTACATGGCTCTTTTAATGATTCTAATAATTCATCATCTATCGATTTTGGAATATTCAATAATACGGAACCACGATTTAATCATTCGCTTAATTTGAATAATCATCGAAATTTTGCACAACGTTCTAATAGGTATGAAGCATTAATCGTTGTGATTTTAATTAATCTTATCTTTTTGCTTATCTTTTTGTTTTTTTTTTTCTAAACATTTATTTTTCATTTATTTTAAATTTGAATTCAATAATTTAAAAAAAATTAAAAAATTAATTTTAAATCACGAAGTAATCTAAAACAATTTATTAAATGATTTAAAATTGGAATAAAAATTTTAAATATTGAGCTATTCTATTAACAAAGATAAAATCACTTAATGATTTGCATAGATGATAAGCAAGTAATATTCATAGCTTCAGAATTGAAACTTATAAATAGAAGAATTTTAAAATTTATACATTCTAAAGCAAAAGAGGCTAAATTTCTCAGAATTTTCAAAAATGATAAATAAAACATACATTCAGGAGCTCATCAATACCACCTGAAGGTATTCATGGAAATCGATACACTGCAGAAGATCGTTTTAAACGTGGTGGAAGTATAGCACCTGAATTAACCAATCAACACCAATCATTAAATAGGTAAATTTTTCAGGCTTATATCTTACATGCAAAAGTTGAGAGAGTTGAAGAAAGGAGCAAAGTTTTAATTTAAAAAAATAGACTTTTTGAACAACCGTAATTACCGCAAATAGAAAAAAATAGTAATTACGAAAATAAAAAAGTTTTGATTCTACCGTAAAGTGACTAAAGCTTACTTATATTCGCAATGAAGAAATTGTGATTCGAATTTTTACCGTATGATATCAAAGCTTATATTCGCAATGAAGAGACTGTGACTTGAATTCTACCGTAACATGACTAGAGCTTATATTCGCAATGAAGAGATTGTGACTTGAATTCTACCGTAACATGGCTAAAGCTTATATTCGCAGTGAAGAGACTGTGACTTGAATTCTACCGTAACATGACTAAAGCTTATATTCGCAATGAAGAGATTGTGACTTGAATTCTACCGTAACATGGCTAAAGCTTATATTCGCAATGAAGAGATTGTGACTTAAATTCTACCGTAACATGACTAAAGCTTATATTCGAAATGAAGAGACTGTATTGAAAAGAAAAGAATGATTCATTTACCTGTGTCACTCTTAATTAACAATTTCTAATAAGAATTGTCATTACAAAATGCTATATTTTAATTGAATGTTTAAATTAAGCTAAATTATGTTTCATCTGAATATTTAAGTCAAAAAAGTTTTTGAAATAAATAATCGGTTTATTTAAATAATTTTTGAATTTCAATTTTTAAAATTCAGTTCACATTTAGGATATTAGGATGTTTCAAATTCCAATGATTTTTAAGCATAAAATTGGGGAAAGATAAATTGGAATAAAATCAAAAAAAAAAAATTGCATTTAACAAAATTTTTTATTTTTGAATCGGAAATTATTTCATAAATATTTATAAAGTAAATCAAATACTTATAAAGATATAGAAAGTCGAAATAATGCGAGTATTAATTAGAATAATTAATAAATTTCATTCTCTTATCATTTTCTAAAAGTAATCATATCAAAGTTCACGATTGCTTAATCTTTTAATTTTTCAATCAAATATAAATTACTTAAAATTTAGATTTAAAAAGCGAGAAAAAATAACGAAAAATTCTAAAAAATTATTAAAGGAAAAGATTTTTTTTTTTCCGAAAAATTTTTGTAAAAATGAACAAACCATTTGATTTGATAACTTAAAGAAAATAAATTACAAGGAATTTAAAAATGTATTAATTGATGACAGGTAATATTTTTTAGTAGTGGAAATAATTCAACAATAAATGATGAAAATACCAAGAAACAAATAATTTGTTCAAAACTTGTCGAACACTATCGTCATATCGAGAATAGTGTCGAGAAATTAGATAGAGTTTGTTTTTTTTTTCTTTTTTCATATCAATTTTCTAAAATTTTATTGTTTATCAAGAAGAAATTAAAAATGATAAATGATCACAATTTCTAGTATAATCTATGAGAGAGAGAGGACGAGAGAGAGAGAAAGAGAGAGAGTGAAGAATATGAATCAAATTTGTTATTATTCAAATCGAAATTTAAATTGTTAAATGATACTTAAGATTTTTTTTTATTGTTTATTTCA
This sequence comes from Dirofilaria repens, assembly GCA_008729115.1. NCBI lineage: Eukaryota > Metazoa > Nematoda > Chromadorea > Rhabditida > Onchocercidae > Dirofilaria > Dirofilaria repens. The sequence continues at coordinate 41,195 of SNRZ01000135.1, forward strand.
TTGAAAATAAATTATACAGAATTTAAGGATGTTAATAATTTATAGCAGATAATATTTTTTTAAATCTAATATATGTATTTATAATTTAATATTTTAAATTTGATAATATTAAATTCACTATTAATAGGACAGAAGAGTTTATCATTTATAATTACATTTATCATTTATCAATAATTAATTATGTTTTTCATTGTTTATTTGTTAGACTATAATTAATTAATTCGATTAATTGCAACGAAATCCTTCTAAAGTACTTACAAAAGTTATGCTTAAATATAAAAACTTAATAAGATTGGAATAATTAGTTGAAATTTATCATTAATTCCAATTCCAATATTAGTAGTATCGGCAGCTCGTGCATGGCGACAGACAACCGCATATTTTGCAGCAAAATATTTTTGATATAAAAGAATATGTTGGAATAATTACAAATTCAATAAATGGTTTTCTGGATGCTGCATATCGTATTGCGATCGTTGATATTAGTAATCCGAAAGGAGATGGTATAAATTGATTAAATTAATTAAATTAAATAATTTAATCAAAATTATCATTTCTTCCTTTCATTTAAAATCATTTAAATTTTAAATTGTATCGCTTATATAAATCTCGGAATTGTTTAATTTTTAGAATTGAAACAATTGCTGTTACCATTAAAAAGTTCCATAACTATTATAAATCAGTTGAAACAAAATTTGGATAATACCGGTTGGACACTTAGCGCATTATCACGGCGCACGTAATATTTACGGTACAATACCGGGAAGTGATGCATTGGGATCAGTTTCTTGCTGTTATCAAGCAGGTATCTTTTTAATTACACTTAATTGCTGCTAAATATTTTTAAACGATTAGATAGAATTATAATAATTATGATAAGAGAATTATTTGATTTACAAATTAATTTATTTTGAATTAATTAAAATTAATTTAAATTTTTTTTACTAATTCTGATATAGACAAACAATTTGAATCATTTAATATCGAATAGTAATAATTGAATAATTTGAAATTTTTTTTATTCAAAATTTTTTGAAATTCTGAAATTAAACTTTCATAACTCTTTTTCATTTTTATAAATTTTTAGTTACCAACTGATTGTTGTAAATTGATACAGTGGGCATTGCTAATGGTGCCATCATCAGGTGTTCGTTTTCTAACAAATGGTTTAAAAGATCATTTAACCACTGATAATATCACTACAAACATTTATCAGCCGTATAATGATTCATTAGCAGGGTAAGATAGTAAATTTTAAAATAAATTATATTTCATTTCAATTATTGCTAGACGCATTTAAAGATGTTGATATCTATTCTTTTCTTATCAGTACTAATTTTTGATGTTTAATTTTAATTCCTATTTATTTTTTTTATTCCTTCTCTTTTTATATCTTGTTGATTGATTTTTTCGACGAATTCCTGTTAATTAAAATATAAATTTGCCAAGCCAAGTAATGGCCAAATAATTCTGCGAAGACTTGGCTATTTTTTATTTTTCATTTCTTGCTAAATATGGAAATTATAAGATTGAAAATTTTATAGAATGTATGAAACAAATGGTAGAACATCAGTGGGAGCAGATTCCAAACGACAATCAACATCGTCGACAGCTTCAACGTTGACTATTTCAAGCTCAAATGATACTCAATCACCACCATCAATCTTGGCTTCTCGTACAACTTTTGGCCCTACAACAACTCCATCAACCGGTAAACAAAATCGTGTAACGTTTGCGGATGATGTGACCGCTTCAAATCAATTATCAGATTCGATTCTAGAATCACATGTTCTGGAAGAAGATGATCTAGAATCGGTAATCAGTGATCGAGATAGCATTTATCAGGTTTTAGTTTCACTATTTTTTCCTTTTCGTTTTGCTAATTCATTCAAAACCTATCCACAATATTGAATAGTATTTCTGAATAATATTTTCTCATTTAACACTAATCGATACTTTGTCTATATTATCTAATTTTGATTTTTGATATATTCCTTGGATAATCTGATTTTGAATTTCATTTCGTTTACGTTATCCTTATCATAAACTAAATATATATATAATATTTTCATATGATCATTCAAGTTTATATATTTCCATATGATCATTCAAGTTTATATTTGCTTAAATTAATTCCTTTTATCCTGAATAATTTGATATAATCTTACCTAAAATTTTTTTCACTTTTCATTTTTCATGATCAGTACGTCAAAGATACAATTTAATTTAGTTAGTTAATAAATTAAGAATTATTTCTTAAAAATGATACTACGATCATATTATGAGCGTAAGATAGCTTAGTAATTAAAATAAAATTGGAAATTTAAGATAGATTGTAAAATTCTTTAAATTCAAATCATTTTTCGCATTCTTTTTTTTTTATAAAACTATATTATTTTCTAATTTTTAATTTTGCTATCACATTTAAGAATCGATGATTAAAGATGAAACAATAAGATATTTCATTAATAATAATAATTTAAGCTATAAACGAATAAATATTCGTTCAATATTTCTCCTACATACGGTAAATACGTACATATTTACTGTATGTGCAATTATTTGAAAAGAAATTAACAATTAAAATTGTTTAATAAACATCTCTAGATTATGTTTTTAAGTTTGAGATCTAAACAAATACAGTGAAAATTATTTGTGAGATAAATAAGAATAATTACAGATAGCAATTTATGCTACTGTAAATATATGCTATTACTGTAAGTATATGTCACTACTACTGTGCGTATATATCACTACTACTGTAAGTATGATTTTCATATGTATTACTTTATTAAAATTTTTGAGTCAAATGACAAATTAATTTTTTATAATATTAGATTTATTTTCTAATTTTAAAATTTTTATTATCAAATTTAGGATTCAGCAATTGGAGGTGATGATGTTGTTCTAAACCGTAGGATGAGACCGGTAACGAATTTACCCCCATTATCACTAATGAATGCAGAGGTATGAATAAATATTTTTCTTCGAGAATTCCTCAAAATCAAAGTTTCTTTTTATGATAATTGATCTTTCAAATGATTCTTCATAATTTTAATAATCGATTGAAATAAAAATTTTTTAATACCTCAATTTTCGAACACTCTTATCCACTTATTTCCCTTTTTCTATCAGAATTCTCGCATTCCATCTATCAGAATTCTCGCATTCCATTTCTATCAGAATTCTCGCATCAATGATCATTCAACGACCCATAGATTGTTAATTTATTTGGAAGATAGGAACTATTTCAGAGATAATTGATAAAATAATTACTGGAATAAATCTTTTTTAAAATATGAAAGCTCAACTAATTATCAATATTCATAATATTCTAATCAAACTTTTCTTTTTTAATAAGAATTATTTTATTTTATATGGGATCATAATTAAAGATTACTTGAAATCTCGACTGAATTGAAGATAACTTGAAGTCTCGACTGAATTGAAGATTACTTGAAATCTCGACTGAATTAAAGATAAATTGATGTTTTTTTCTTTCTCTTTACTAAAATTTAATCAAACAATTATTTTAATCAATATTTTAGGTGATAAAATCGTTGTCCGAAGACGACAGACAATTAATTGAATTTTATTCGCCACAATTAGATGCACATATCGAATTCCTTTCAAAGGCAATTGAAGAATTCTTGACTGTCATTGAAGAACAAATGCCACCGCATGAATTTGTTCAGAAAGGAAAATTGGTAAATAATTTCAAAAAAATTATTTCAATTTTTGTGAAAAAATTGAAATAATATAATGCAATGTTTTAAAAAAATTTAAAATAAGACCTAACATATATTAATTTCATTAATTTTCGCTCAATTTACTATTATTAATGATAATTAATGATAATTTATTAGTGATGATTATTTGATCACTTCATTACTAATGATAAGTAAGTAGCAAAATTTTTAATGATAATTAAGTCTTTAATTAATTCATCATTAATGATAATTAAGTCTTGTTCAACTCATATCAGTGATATTTTATAAGCAATGATCATCCGATTAATTCATTATTTAATAATAATTAGAATAACTATTTGTTCAATCAATACTTTTACTGTATATACAAATTTTTGAGAAGTTAATGACTGAATTTCTTTAGCAAATTTCCAAATTATGTTTCGAATTTGAGATTTAAACAAATACGATAAAAATTATCTATAAATAATGAAAATAATTATTACACATAATAATTTTATACTACTGTGTATATACATTACTGTAAAGTACTAGTACTGTAGCACTAATAATACTAATACACAGTATTAATACCTACAGTAAGTGCTGTTTTTGAGCTTCTCGAAATAACACTTAAAATAAGCCATCAATTGATTTGCTTTTATTTGACTAAATATTTAAATTATTAATTTAAATAATAAATACTTATAGATAATACTCACTGCACATAAATTAATTTATATGGCTGATACAATTTCGGAATTTATTTCATCTGTTGATGTTAGCAAAGAGGTCAAACGATCAGCTGATCGATTGCTTGATGTTCTAAAAACATGTGTTCAAGCTACCAAACATGCTGCTGATGAGGTTTGCAACCTCTCCTTCTTTGTAATATTCCTGAAATATTAATCACTAATCATTAAATATCATTTTATGACCTGTAATATTTTTTCTTATCTTTTAATCTTTTCATTATTTGAAGCAAATCCAAATGTTGTTGAAAGATATCAATGATAAATATTAATCCGAAATATGAATAAATGAATTGAATGAATAAGAGTTATCAGATATTTCGATTATCCCGATTATTAATTTAAAATATCAAATAAATGAATTGTAAAATTAAAAATTGTAATGATTATATTTCAGTACTTATCAGTATCAGCTGTACAATCAATGGCTAATTGTATTGTGACCGTATCACGTGCTGCATATGATTTAAAATTATTAGTAAAACAATGTTGTAACAATACTTAGCTTTATTGATAACAAAATATTTGGCTTAATATATCATCCAAAATTTGCTCTTTTTTTTTCGTTTCATTTATTTTATTATGATATAAATTATTCAAATTTATCCATTTTAATTACTTCCACATCATCTGAACAATATCAATTATTCAAACATAAAAGCGAAATGAACCTTATCATTTTTCTCGAGAAAAAAATTTTTATTGATGACAAGGTAATATTAGATAATGAAGTAATGTCATGAAATGTTTATTTTTTATTTCAAATAAACATGTAATTTGCATAAATTGTTTAAATTCATAAATTGTTTAAATTCACATTCATTTTCAAACATTTGATGACAGCTACTTTTGAGAGAATTTAATGAATTAGAAAATGATTTCTTTCTTCTGATCATAATCTAGCCTAATTAAATATAAATAATAGCCTAGTATTCTCCTAAATTTAAAATTGATAACGTGAATTTCTAATGGAATCTTACAATAAGTAATCAAAAATTTTCTAACAAATAAAGTTATATTACAAAAGTAGTTGTCATATTGTAATAGTAAATTACTTTTTCTTTTCAAAATTATTTATTCAATTATTTATAATGAAAGTTTACATTGGTAATATTTGTTGTATATTTGAATAATTTTTGTAATTGCTTTATTTTTTAATCATATTTTTTTCCTGTTACTCATAATATAAAATGCAAAATATGCTTCACTTATGGATCTTTTTTTTTTTTTTTTTAATTTGGAAAAAAAACTTTTTCTCTTAATTTCATCTTATTCGGGCTATTTATTTCATGTGGATAGTAAATTTGGCAAATGTAAAATAAAAAAAAAGAAAAATGATAAAAGAATACATATGAATGCAAAGTTAAGAAAAAAAGAAGTTGCAAATAAGCTTCAATTTTTTCTACAAATCATGCATTACGTATAATATAAGTTAAAAAAAACGATAATGAGAATAACTAGAACATTCTCACTTACGCAGAATATTAAAATATAGATTCGTCGTTGTCATTCTCGATTAAATTTGTTGTGAGAAATTTCTTTAACTATTCGTACTATTTTAAAATACTTTAACTTCACAGCTTCTTACTATACGAAAATCTAAAAAATATCATTTGAAATTAAAGTTACTCGAACAAGATTTGTGAAGAATCAGAACATTAACCACTATTTAGAAAAAAAAATTGCTAAATTATAATTTATTTATTATCATAAATGTTAAATTTATTATTTGCATAATATACTATAAGAAACAGATTCCACGATCATCATTCTTTGAAAGTGATTATAACAGTCATTGATTAAATTATTGGCCTAGTCTAGTTTTTGAGTTAACGATGTTTAACAATTCCATTATAGTAATAATAGAAAGATAAGCGATGCGAAAAATATAAAGGCAAATGGAATGAATTATTATGCTTAATTATGTAAAAGTATCTTATGTGTTGGGCTCATCATCTGAAGAACTATGAAAAGATCACTATCTCCAATTGATTTAATCACCGCAGTCATCGTATCAGCTGCCAAGTTCTGTCGTTCTGGACCAAACGGCATTTTGAGTAGTGCTAATCGTGCCTAAACTTTAAAAAAAAAAAAAAAAAATGCAAACACATTGGCGACACAATATATTTCTATTTCTAAAACTTAACATATGAGCAATAAAAAATCTTGCAAAGTCCTTGTCCCTTTCTTTTTTAATTAACAAAAATCTTTCTTTTGGCTGATATAAATTACTTATTTGCTTTTCTATTAACTCGAACATTTACTTAAAAAACGTCACAAACTTATGCCGCAAATATTTCGAAATTTCTATTGGAAAAAAAAAAATGAAAAATCACTGCATGAATTTTATTAGCCAAACTTGTCTCCTGATCGTCGATACTTTTATCATGTAAACCATCGATTATTGATCGCGCAACATTACTTAATTCATGCGAATTTTTCTTAGAACTTTCTGCATAATCTTTGAAATTACCAGCACTCGATTCCTGAATTATCTTCTCCTCATTCTTTTCGTTCACACTTACATCATACCTACATCGTGTTCGTCATTTGGCGAATCCACATTCGATGAGTTTTGTGTTACCATATTATTTGACATTTGTGTCGAATTGCTCGCACCAACAAATTCACCAAATTCATTCACCGTAACTTTTGATTTCTTTTTTTTTCTTCTTTTCTTGAAATAAGGTTAGTTTTGTTATAAAAAGAAAAAGATTTGTTACTTTAAAATGAACTTTGCTGAAAAGGTTTAAAATTATACACATAATTTCAGTTGTCTTTAGCCATGTACTTCTCTCCTTTTTTGCAGGAAAAATTTCAATATATCAGAAGAAAATGTCAAAATTCATATTTGAGTTTATAAAGAGAAATGAAAAAACTATCTCAAATGTACTTCAAAAAATTTACATTGGCAGCTAATTTATTTTGTCGTTTTAATTTCTCCATCTCCTGTCTAAAATATTCAACAACTGCAGGATCTGGAACATCTATATCTTCCATCAAATTATCAAATGATACTTTTGGCCCTCCAAATAGCTTCATTATCATTTCTGTAAAATAATTCTTCAAACATTTTTGCAAAACTGATATTGAAAAAGGTTATCTATTGATAAAATCAATCCAATATGAAGAGCTGCTAAAGTTCTGCTATCATCATATCCATTTTAAAATTTTAATTATGGAATTCATCCGTATTTATTATAAATACCTTTATCTTCTTCTGTGATATCACAATCGCCTAATGCAGATTCCTCATCATCAAAATCATCCGAAGACTTTTTAGCAACATTACTAATAGAATAATCAATTTTCTCAGAACTTTGTTGTTCCTTCGCTTTCAGTGGATTCATCTTCATAATCTTATCATTCCAATCTCCAGTTTCTAAAATCTAAAATAGGAAAATAATACTCAAGCAATGAATTTCTGGTTATGAATTCTTCAAAATTATTGACAATAATCAAAGACTATAATAATAAAAATATCACAACAACAGAAATCTTAGTAAAGTTATGATGTAAGTAAATTTTAAATAAAATCTTTGTTGTTTCCAATTCAACAATATGATATAGACGGAAATCCAGAATATATGAAGCATAACCTAATTTATTATGCATACATTAACAAATCACCAGAAAAAGTCAGAAGCCAACCTGCCATATACGAGGTACTCCATAAAGTTCATGACATTCATTTAGCTCTTCTATTGTTTCCTAAAAAACGAATTATGTAAAAATAAGAGCAAAAGCTTTTTTCTCTCTTTTCGCAATTTCCTGTTTAATAAAATGAATGTTACCTCTTCAACAAAATGATTACAGCTTAAAGACTTGAGGCAACTAACATTGATATTACTTCAAGAAAATTAATAAACATCCTAAAAAACGGAAGAAGATATAACTATCTCGCCTCGAGTATAACTAATGAAATTATCTATCTCTAATTAATAAAATCCATATCAACTAAAAATGGTAACTGTGATAGAAACTGGTTGAATTATCAAAAAATTACTGTCTTGAAAATTTAAAAATTCATATAATTAGGTCAACTTACAGCATCAGGATCAAGTTCTACCAATTCAATTTGCTCAGCAGCGCAGAATCGATATAATTTATTCGACCAATCTGCCGAACGTTCCAAACGTTTACAAACGATGACCTATCAAAAAAAAAAAAAAAAAAAAAGAAAAAATATGCTCAAGATCTAGATCTGTAAAAGTGGAAAAAAATCAATTCTTGCTAAATCAATTTTCAAAAATATAAAGTTCACAAACTTTTTTTCAAATTTCATATAAAAATACAAAAATACGGTTAATATATAATTTACAAAAAGAAAATTCCAGAATAATTAAATTCTCGAGAAAATCAAATTCTTAATTTTCAAACATTCGTTAATTTATACTTGAATTTCAGCCTGCCACATGAACATTTGTTGTTTTAATTGTTCCATAGAGCAGAATTCATCATTATCATAGTTGTATATAACAGCACCAATATTTACATTCAATGTTGAAGCTTTCCATTCATTAATCATTTCAATTGTTTTCAATGATATTAGCTTCAAGCGAGCCACGTAATATTTCGTATCCAACAGTAATTCATTCTTTTGTTTCGATACGGAATTCTCGTTTGCTAAATTTTGATTATAAAAATTTGCTTAATAAATTTAGATGAAAATTCTAGGATGATTCTACTCTCGAGAAATCTTGATTCCAGTAAACTATATATACGTATAGATGACGTAAAACAGTACGTATAGATGACATAAAACAGTAAGTTAATTTCCAAACATTCATTCATTCGGAAAAACATACAAAGAAAACGTAATTTCGCATCTATGATATATTACTTAAATTACTGTTTTACGTCATCTATACGTACAAATTCAATTTATTGATGAATTCAGTGATAAGAAAATTTGCATCCATTCGAGAAAATTTATAAGCAAAAATGACTATATGGCGACGAAAATACGTATCAATACGTAAAAAACGCACTGATAAATTTAACTGAAAAGGAATAAAGAGAGATAATGCTATATTTCACTTCCTTTTATCAGTAAATTGTTGATAAATTCGCTAATTAATCAATTCTGATAAAAAAGAAATGATAACTTACCAAGTAATGATTCCAGTAAACTATTATTCACATCACCAATTAATAAAACATTTGCTCGATCCGATGATTCCATCAATTTTCCCATTTTATTACGTCGCTAATTTACATCAGCGAAATATCGCTTCATGCATGAGATAATCAGATCTAAAAGACAATTACATATTAAACATCTTCATAATCAATTATCAGCATTATTATCATTATCATCTACAGCACAATCTCTCTTTATCATTATAGTGATGTTATCAGGGACAAGTAGCAATGAAAAAGTAGTACAACATCATTATTTTTTTCTTGATAAAATAATCAGATCTAAAAGACAATTATATATTAAACATCTTCATAATCAATTATCAGCATTTCTATTCTTTTTATCATTATAGTGATATTATCAGGAATAGGTAGCAGTGAAAAAATAATCATTATTTTTAATGAGATAATCAAACCTAAAAGCCAATTATATATTAAATATCTTCATAATTAATTATCAATATTTCTATCACTATCACTTTCAATATCTCATTAAAAAAATAATAAAAAAAAAAAGCTCTCTCTAAAAAAACCTCTCTCTCTCTTTCTACCTCTCTCTCTCTCCCCCTTTCTCTCCCCTTCTCTTTATTTATCATTACGGTGACATCATCGGAGACAAGAAATAATAAAGAAAAAAATAGCGCAAATGTTACTGCCTTCTATGAGATATGAGAACCAAATTATCGTAATTAATTATCAATATTTCTGATATATAATCATCTTTATCACACTCACTAGCATAGTCACTCTCTCTCTCTTCCTTCCTCTCCGCCTTTCTCTCTCACTCTCTCTCTCTCTCTCTCTCTATCACTACAGTTAACATTGTCGAGAACATGTAATAATAATAAAAGTGGGCAGTTTGCCAGCAGGAATAATGTTTTGAATTGATTTTAACTTCCGTATTTCCAGTTGCATTAAACATTAGAGTTAATTTATACTCCCTTTCTCCTCTCTCACTCTCTCTACCCTCGCCTATCATAATTTTCTATCACCAATTTTTTCAATCTTTTCTATCTCTCGAAAAATACCAGTTCATATCAATTGTATAACATACTAGTTCATTTGGCTTAATGTCTCTCTCTGTCTCTCTTTCTCTCTCCTTATTCTTTCTTACTACACTGTTCCATCATTAATCTTTTCAATCTTTCTTATCCCTTTGGGAACATCAAATTACACTATTTATATCACATCCTGACGTGAAATGGCTTTAAGTTTCTCTCACTCTCTCTCTCTTTCTTTCTCATTACACTATTCTATCACTTATCTTTTCAATCTTTTTTTCATTCTCTTTAGTCATGTATGACCTGGAAGGGCTTTAAATTTCTCTATCTGTTTTTCTTTATTCCTCCTTAACGCACTGTTCTCTCATTAATCTTTTCAATCTCTTTCATCTCTTCAAAAACATAAGTTACATCACTTATATTTATGCACTGATATGATTGACATTGAACAAATTGATGTGATTAAATTCATCACGTAACTGATAAAACATTGATATATTTTATTTCTTATCAGCTAGTTTTCTTTCGTTTATACTTTTCGATAAATATAAGCGTAATTTTTTTTTCTCCTTTTCTCGAGTATATTTTCAGGATTAAGAATAATTTTGGTTTTAATCAGTGTCGAGAATTTTATTGTAACATAATTTTTCCATTTTTGTGTTTCTTAAATGTTATCAGATACGAAAACATGGCAGATGATGAATCCAGTAATCAATCTTCCGCAGAATTATCCTGTAAAACATATTGTAGCACCTGTCCCAGGTAAATGATAAGTAAAATTATTTCAGCACCTATCCCAGTTAAATGATAAGTAAAATTATTCAGCACCTATCCCAGGTAAATGATAAGTAAAATATTTCAGCATCCTATCCTACATATTATTTAAAACGATAAATAAAATTATTTCACCACCTATCCCAGGTATTATTTAAAACGATAAGTAAAATTATTTCGCCACCTATCCCAGGTGATAAGTAAAATTATTTCACCACCTATCCCAGGTGATAAGTAAAATTATTTCACCACCTATCCCAGGTGATAAGTAAAATTATTTCACTACCTATCCCAGGTATTATTTAAAACGATAAGTAAAATTCGAAAAAAAAAAGTAAATAAAATACATAAATAAAATTCGAAAAAAGTATTATAATTTTGTTGTTTATATCGAATTCAAAATATTATATTTTTATAATTTGTATGAATCAAAATATTATCTAAGCTAATTTCCTTTTTTTTTTTTTCTTTCCTTTATATTTTTGAACTAATTGTTTATTAAATTCCAGGTATTATTGAAATATAGGATGATGATAAATAGGGCTTAAAATTGATTTAATTCTTATCAGCTAAATAAATAAATATATCAGATAAAATTAAAATAAAATATGAGATATTAGAGAAATATGAAATGAAAATGAATCATTTTATTTTTTATAAAAAAGAAATTTTTTTCTTTTTTCAGATATACAGGAACGAATAAGACATTTTAAAGATATCAAAGATTTGGTAAATTGTAACGGTTTAATTGATACACGAAAAGATAAGTTAAATTCATTCAATATATATGCGCGTATTTGTGCAAAACGATATATTCTAAGAGAAGATACTGACAGGTTTTTTAATTTTAATTTTGTTTAATATTTGTCTAAAATTTATTTGCTAAAATTAATTATTTATAAAAAATAACTTTCGCTTAAGTTTTATTATGCTTGCTTAAATTGCTTCTTAAAACTTTGATAGTAATTTACAGTATATTTTAATTTGATTCTTTTTTTTTGCAATGATTCTTATAAAAATTCTTATAATAAATGCAATGATTTTAGTTCTTATAGTAATTTAGAGTATATTTTAATTTGATTCTTTTTTTTGCAATGATTCTTATAAAATTCTTATAAATGCAATGATTTTAGTTCTTATAGTAATTTACAGTATATTTTAATTTTTAATTTGATTCTTTTTTTTGCAATGATTCTTATAAAAATTCTTATAAATGCAATGATTTTAGTTCTTATAGTAATTTACAGTATATTTTAATTTTGATTCTTTTTTTTTTTTTTTTGCAACGATTCTTATAAATTATTCTTGGCTAATTTATTATATTTACAGTGAAGATTCAGATTCAAGTGAGAAATATGCATGTACAATATGTGGTAGTAAGAAGCATTGTTTATGTGCGACATGCGTCAATCGTAAAAGTTTGTTCATTTTTTCTTTTTTTTCTTATGTTAGTAGTGATAAGAAAAAATTTGATGAAAAAAATTCTAGAAAAAACAGCTATTATCAATCATTTGTTTTGCCGAAATTTCTCATATCCCATTTGCTAGTTATTTGAAAAGTTATAAAAAAATTTTATTCATTGGACAATATTGATAATAAAATATTTATTCTGTCAAAGAAGAGAAAAAAAAAACCTTTCCAATTAAAGCTTATCAGAAATATTTATTTTCAGTTAAATTTTTTTCATAAATATGCTGCCCAAAGAAGAAAAGAACGCGTGAAAAATGGTTTAGCTGAAGAAATCAACAAAATTTTAGTATCGGATGTTAGTTTCAAAAAAATCCTTGGCAACATTTATTATTTCTTTCTTTTTTATTTTAAACAATGCTTTATTAATAATAAGTATTATTTAAATAATAGTTGAAGTATTATTTGTTTAAAATTACATTCATATTAATTCCAGATTTTTACACCAAAAATTTTTGGTTATTTTTCAGATTCCTTTAACAGAAGCAATATATTCAGTGCATGAATCCATTGAATGTTTGAAGCATGATATTGATGAACGGAAAAAAGCTATAAAAAAGAAAAAAGCTGCTCTCAAAGTTATATGTAACAGAAAGGAAAGATATCACAAGACAGTTGAAGAACTTAAGGTCTTTTTTCGCTTTTCATATTTCTCATCTAACATTTCATTTCGTTCATTATTTATTAGAACACAGAATTTATTGTTTCTTTTTTGACTAGTTTTTTTTTTTTTTTTGTTCACATTTTGTGCATAAAAATATTTCAAAATATTGCTTTCATGAAATGAAGCAAACAAAATTTTTAGGAACGATGCAATGGACATCAAAAGTTCTTTGTGGACCGCCAAGTTCATTAAAAATATTAGTCGATGCATACAAGGATAAGGTAATGGCTTTTAGGGAAAATTTTTTTCAAAAATTATACTTCTATGAATATTCTTACACATTGTAATTAATGTTCGGTAACTTAAAGATAATGTAAAATGAATTATCTTTAAGTTATCATTTTCTGTTTGATAAAAAACTTACAGAATTTTGCTTAAAATATAGCAATTATTTTATTTATTTTTATAAATGTATAACTCTTCTTTTAACATTATATTTTTTGCATTTATATTGAGTTTTTTAAAAGGAAAAAAGATAAATTTAGTAAGAAAATACATGAAAAAAGATTAATAGTAATTAATTTTAGTTGCAAAGAATCATAAAATTCAATGCACAATGGTTTTTAAAAATTTTTCCTATACAACAAGTCACAAGACCAGAACCAATAGTAGATGATGCAGAAAAACGATGTCGAGAAATGATTGAGGAAGCATGGTAAGTTAACTTGGTTTCATCTTTTTGTTTAATTATAAAAATTTCCATTTTAGGATTTTTCCTTTCATATATCTGCAAGCAAGTAAATATATGTAAGATTTCTCTTTTTGTTCCAGTCAAGAAGAGTTAAATTCATCGCCAAATAAAATGCTAACTTCAATGGAATGTGGAACATCTTCAGAACCTTGTTATACGGTAAATTTAATACTTTCAATATTTTTTATTCTTATTTCTTCTTTTACCATTCATTCGTTTTGTTTTTACCATTTCCTTTAGGATACGTTTATTAGCATTAAATTTTAGTTTTATTTTAACTTTACGTACTTCAGCAGGTTGGTTGTATAAAAATCCTTCCTATATAGTGACTGTGAGTTATTCCTAGTTCCATGGATAGAGCTGAATGCTTTGAATACCCAATAGCTACAGGTGTGTTCTAGAATCAGATATTGGTACAATCATGACAATATCATTCTTTGGTGGACTTTCCTCTGCAAGCATTCTTTCTATTTCTATTTCTATATTATATCTTTTATCGAATGATTGATTTTATATGTTTTAGTATCTTTAAGCATTAAAGATTGCTAAATTTGAGCAATTAAAAATGTTTATGTATTTAATATATGAAAAATAATAATGAAGCGTTCTAGGTTTGTGGCTGTGATACGCCCGATCGAGCCCAATACAAAATTTTAAAAGGCTGGCTAAACATAGGCATTCCAACTGTACCTGTTGCTCGACCGGTGCATAATATGTTCGCTGCATTTGTTTATACTATTCAGCTTGTTAATTTACTTACCGTTAATTTCGATGTATGCATACCTGAGCAGGTTTCGTTCTTTTCAATTATGAATTTTAGGTTATTTCAATTTAAAAAATAGCAAAGAAATTTAGGTTATTTCAAAATAGCAATGAATAGTCAGAGAATTCTTTGACATCAAATATTTCATTATTTCATTTTAAATTGAAATAAGCTTTTTATAATTTTATTTTTATTTCTTATTTTTTTCTTCAATTTCTTTTTATGGCAAAATAGGATTTTTTTTGAAAATATATTTTAGTAAGTTTAATTGAAAATATGTTTCAGTAATTTTAAAATTCTATTCTAGATATCATTTCAAGAATTCTCATCATGCAGAAAATGGACGAAAGGTTTATTTGATACAGACATTTTCAAATTGAATCATGCAATTGTAGTGCTATGTTTAAGTCTAGGAATTGAATCAAAATTAATCGAACCACTTAATCCATTTGGTAATCTTCTGCTTCTTAGGAATATTGTGGATGATTCCAATTCTGTTCTTAAGGTTTGTTTTTTTTTTCCAGTGGTTTATTTTTGATACTTATTTTAATTTGCCATTGGAATTACTCAGTCAACGAGTTTAATATTTTATAGGAAGAGTAATACAAAGGTATATGCTGGTAAGTAGGATTATGGTAACTCTCTCTAAAACAAACTATTCCTTTTATCCGCGAGAAAAGTGATTTCTCTAAGATGGCTCAAATTTAAGGCGGAATATTATTATTATTATTATGCTTTTTAAGAATATATTCTGGAAGTGTGTCAAATTTCATTACAATTAAAACTTTTCTTTCGTAGCAAAATTGTCAAATATTTCTAATATTTCTCAATGATATGATTGATTATCAGCCTGGACATCATACATTAACCAACGATGTGGCAGCTGTTTTGGAAGAAGATCTTAGACAGATTTGTTGGGCAGAACGTGAAAGAACGGTCATAAATTTGCACTTATTTTCTTCTTTCTCATTTTTTTTTTAAATCTTTCATTTCAAAAATGACACTTATTTAAAGAACAAAAAAAATTTTTCTTTCAATTTTTGTTATATAAATTGTACGTCGTGACAATGTTTGGAATAATGAGCATTCAATGAAATTAAAAATATTTCATATTGACAACAACAACAGCAACGTTTGCAAAATTTATCTTTTTTATTAGGCTAATTAATTATAGATGATGTTTTAGGAAGAAGATGGATGGTATATTGTACGCTATAGAGATAATTATTATGATGAAACGTATGATGTTTCAACACCTTTGAGACCAATTCCATCGTTAAATGATTTGGAAGAAATGCTTCGTGATTTTTCCGCTTTTACATCACCATCAAATCGTATGTCTGAGCATGATTTTCAATGTATTCTTGGAGATGCAAGTCGTCAACAATCACCAGAATTTCTTCCTCGTGTTCTTGGAATCTTCAGAAGTTTTAGTTTGAAATAAATTAGAATTTATAAATTTCCAATAATTCATTTGAAAGTACTGCATATTATCATGTATTAAGATGTAATATAATTTATTGTTGTATTTTGATGGATTGAAAAAGAAAAAGCAGTTGTTATAGAATCAAATTTTTGTCGAAAATGAAATATAAAATTTATTTGAATAATAAGTGTATACTTTCTTTTCTGTTTAAATATATTGTTATTTTTTAGAGTTTAAAATTGCAAACATTGGAAATTGCAATTTTTATTGCCGGTTTTATCAGACATTATCGTTTTTAATTTCTTTGAATTTTTCAATTTTGTTCTCATCTCTTATCTCTTATCAAAATCATTTGTTAATTAGTCCAATGATGTTCTCAGTAATCTATCAACAGGTAGTTCATAGTATTAGTTATCAAATTATTTCTTGTAGATTTATTAATTAATAACGGGTTGTTTTTTAAATTGTATCTTCGTCCATAATATTTCAAAAATATATAGTCTTATTATTTTTCAATAGTATTTTTTTCACGGTATGTATCTAATTTGAATAATATGCAGTATATCTGTAAATATAAACTTTTTTGTTTTTTTTTTTTTCTCTCAAATATGATTTTTGCATTATATATATATTTTTTATGCATTATAAAAAAATATATTTCATTATGATCTTTTACAAACTACAATTATCACATTATCTAATCATTATTATCAATGACAATTTGGCATCTTTATTTCCATCAATTCGTACAATTACACTCTATTTTTATTTACTCCTTGGAATGGGCCTAGTTTTAGAAATATCTCTCGAACGAAATTTAATATCCTATAATTTTTTTCAATTCAATTTATGATACATACAAAATGCATTACCATCTGATCTGATTATTTTAAGCCTTTTCAAATCAACCATCCAATCTAAGCAATATACTGATTGATTGTTCAAAGCAAATTTTAATTTCTTATATATTTTAGAATATCATCATTCATGTACCATTCGATATTTCAACAATAGAGGATGAATTATTTGCGATTCAATTTGGACTGCTCGAAAGATTCAAGAAATTAATCATCAGTATGATTAAAAAAATCTTATCTACAAATATCAATGATTTGTATCCATATCGTCTAGCAAATTATTCTGAATAACATAAGCCATTATTGATAAATGAATCATCGTAATATTTATCAATTGTAGTCCGCTTAGACATATCCTTGTTTAGATGTTTAGATATGTATTTTGTTATTTTTTTTTTTTTTCGTAGAAAATTATAAAATAAAATCATTCCAATATTCTATATTACAAATCATTTGATATCATTGTTCGTTTATCAATTTTATGTCAAAATATTTTACTCATTTCTCAATTTATCAATGATTGCTAATTATCAATGATTGCTAATTGTTTGAAATGTGTTGTAACACAATTGTTCTGGCTATTATTAGTTGCCTGGCTGAAAAATGTTTAATTTTCGAAAATACTATTAGTAGAGAATCTTGATGAGGTTTATATATTTCATAGTAGTTATATATATATATATATATATATATCTCTACATATACACATATCTTTTGCTTTATGTTAACTTCAAAGTGATCAATTTTTAAATTTTACGATTTAAAATGTATGGCAAAGTTAATTTATGTGTTTTGTCAGTTTGTAAAGTGTTAAATTTAATTTAAAATATGTTACAATAAAAGTTTAAATTTATTTTCACCTAATTCCATTGCAATTCAAAATTATTTGTTATCATTGAAATCATTGAGTAATTTTATCATTTAAATTAATTATTGATATGAGTTTAAAAAATTACTTTTAAATTATTCCATTGCAATTCAAAATTATTTATCATTGAAATCATTGAGTAATTTTATCATTTAAATTAAGTATTGATATGAATTTAAAAAATTCCTTTTAAATTATTCCATCCTAAATCAAATCTTGGCTATTCAGCGGAAATTATTTGATGAATTTTCTCAGGCAAAGTTTAAGCCAAATGGATTATCGTATGCCATTTAAATAAAGTATTAGTATGGATTTAAAAAATTCCTTTTAAATTATTCCACACTAAATTAAATCTTGGCTATTCAGCGGAAATTATTTGATGAATTTTCTCAGGCAAAGTTTAAGCCAAATATATTATCATAAGCAAAATAGATGATCATATCATAATTTCAATTGCTATATGACACAGAATATACGATGTATAATTCAATTAAAAGATGCGGAATAGGTAGAAAATTCAAGTGCTACTGCTAGAAAATAATAGCAAAAATTTTCCATATCATTAATCAATTATCAATGATAAGAAATCATAATTCGATAAAAATTCTTTATTAATTATTTTAATCAAAATGCATAAACTTTCATTTATGCACAATGATAAGCAATCTCGAATTATGATACTATTAAAATTAAAATATTCACACTAATTAAGCATAAATATTAGCATTGAAAAAATTATTTCGTTATATTATTTTCATAAAATAAAAGATTCTTTGTTTTTTTTTTGTTTCATTTTTGACAATTCTTTATTCAATTGCTTTTTTGTTTTTTTATAGCTTATATAAAAGATAAAACAAAAAAAAAAAAAAAAAAAAAAAAGATAAAAGATATCATTGATAATTTCTATGCAATTCTCATCACTACCGAATTTATTCAAATTTATATTTGCCATAAAAAAAAAAAAAACAGCGAAGAAAAAAAAAAAAAAAATCTCGGGAATATCTTTTTATTTTCTCCGCTTTTTTTTTCCTTCCGAAATATTCATCCTAGTTGTCTAGACATTTTTTTCTTTTACAACTTTCTTTTTTTTTAAAATTATTTTTAACGTAAATTTTTTAAAAAAAAAATAAAAAAAATCATATCTCATTCAATTTGCCGTTTTTTTTTTTTTTTTTTGTTTTTAAAAAAAAAATCTTACGTAATTTTATTTTTAAAGAATTTTTTTTTTAAAAATATTATTCGTTTATTAAAATGAATTTATCAAAAAATTTTTTTATTTATTCAATTTTTGTTTAGCATAAATCGTCATTTATTTTAAGTAATTATTAATTAATTAATTAATTAATTATTGCACAAGTCTTGCATATAGTATTTTTCCTTTAAAAATTTCAAAATCATTTTAAAATGATAATCTTGATAAGAATGAAGGAGGCAGATTTGTTAACGAATGATAATGCGATTGATTTAGGTTTATCCATCTAGATTTGTTTTGATGAATTTTTTCAAATAATAAAATTTGATAATATGCATCTGATAACATGCATGCTCTATAGTTTTATCAATTAGAAATATTTTTATTCATAATTCCTGTAATTAATTTCAAATTATCATTTTAGATATAATTTTGCAAATTTTGACATTTCCTTTTCGTTGAAGACACAAATTATGAATAAATTTGAATATAAATATGATATTAATTTTTCAATTGATTTATTTGAAATTTCTTAAAAACTTTATATCTTAGCTATTTTAAAAAATTTTCTTACTAAATTGATAAAATACTAATTTGTAATGCAACGACGAGAGATAGATGAATTGATGCAATCTGATTAAGTGATAATTTTTTTGTTAACGATAGACTAACTGATAATAAATAAATTAACTGCTTTTTTCATATTAATGAATAATTTACTTTGAGTAATTTACTTCTCCTATTTCTCGTTACTTTCTTTACAACTTATCCATAAAAAAGAATAACTTTTTCATTCGTTACAAAATTGCTTCTTTTTTTCTCTCTCTCTTTCTCTATCTCTCTATCTTCTCTCTCTCTCTTTCTCCTTTTCTTTTCATTTTTAATTTTGTAACAAAAAAATTATCGTAAATTGAAATTCAGGTACAAGAATACTTTTAGCTTTTGTTTTTTTTTATTGTTCCAGTTTTTATTCTTATCTTTTACAATTGAAAATTAATGATACAATCAGGTTTAATTTCATTAGTGATAAGATCAGGTTTAATTTCAAAAATTGAAATTCAGGTTTAATTTCATTGGTGATACGATCAGGTTTAATTTCATTGGTGATACGATCAGGTTTAATTTCATCAGTGATACGATCAGGTTTAATTTCATCAGTGATACGATCAGGTTTAATTTCATCAGTGATACGATCAGGTTTATTTTTAAAAAAGTACATAGGAGTGGATGAAATGGGTGTTTCGCATTGCTTAAACAAAAAATAAAACATCAAATGATGAAATAAAATTTATAAGGTGACGATGCGAATTTCTAATTTTTTTTTTTTTTTGACTTATTGATAATTTATGATAGCATTTATAATTTATATATTTTGATATGAATATGATTATGAAATGATAATTATTATCTTTATTATTTAGACATTTCTCATTTCTTTTAATTTACAATTTAAATACTTTGATATGAATATGATTATGAAATGATAATTATTATTATCATTAGTTTTACATCGTTTCATTCGTCTTTTGTTCTTTTATGATAATCAAAAATTAAATACTTGAAAAGTGGTAGTTAAAAGAAATTTATTTTTCTCTTTCAAATGATTCATATTTTTGACTTTTTTTCCTTTTCTCTTCAAAAAATTCGGTTCATATCATAAAGAATGAATATTAATGATAATTTCCTATTGAGATGATACATTTCACAAGATGATGATAAATATCTTATCATTCGTAATATGCAACTTTTTTTCTGCAATTTTTAGTAATGCACTTTGATTGAAATGGTTTTTGAATTGAAAATTGAAGTTAAAATGATGAAATATTAAAAAAAAGCTTTCTTTTGCAATGATTTATTATTGAATGATAAAGGGAAGGAAAGATATTTTGTTTTGTTTCGATTTTTTCTTTATCATTTATCTTTTTCAAATTGATTATTTTAAATAATTCCATTATTAAATAATGTTTCAAACAATAAGAATAATGATACAGTGATAATAATAATAATAATAATGATAACGATAATAATAATGATAATAATGATAATTAATAATAATAGAATTAATTAATTCACTCTTAATTTATTATAGTTTTAATTTCATTTAATAATTTTTGAAAATTTGCAGTAATTGTTTTTTAAATTACCGGGAAAATTTTTAAATTTCCCGAAAAATCTATAATTTTGAATAATCAAAAATTATCACTTTATCTTGCTAAAAGGTCAGGTAAATTGTAATCATGCGCAAGGTTTCGTGACCTTTTCATAATTAGCATTATATCGAGGTCTAGATCGTAGAAATAAAAGCACTGAAATAGAAAGGAAACGGAAAAATTCCGGGTTTCCTGAAAGATACGAAAATAAATAAGGGCATTGAATTAAACATTAGCCTGGGCAAAATTTTTAATTTAAACTTATCATACTGTATTATTATTACTTCCGATTGACCTTTGCCACTAATGCATTTTTCCGAAAGCAATTAAATGAATAATCCGGTAAACAGGAAAATATTCTTTCCGTAATTTATGCAAACCGAATTTTTCTTTATCAGAAATTATCTCCTAAATTGAAATAAATTATTGATAATGAAATGCTTTGAAATGAAACTAAATTAAATTTGACGAATGACGCATATCCAAATCACTTGAAATAATAATTATCATTTCATTTTCATAATCACATTCATAATCATTTCATAATCATATTCATAATCATATTCCTATCAAAACTTAATTATTTAATTATTAAACATTTAATTATTAAACAAACATTACATTTATATTTGAAAATTTAATTATTAAACAAAAATTTAATTATTTGACAAATGCTAAATTTACATTTGAAATTCGAATAAACTTTTTTTTTAATAATAAAATTAAAAATACAATAATTATTAAAAAATAAATTCGCAACTTTAATTATTATTTTTTAATTTTCCAATGAAAAAAAATTTTTCATTCTTTTAAATTCTAACATATATTTTTTTTAAATGTTTGAAATATTTTGATACAATTATTTGTTACTATCATTGTACTATTACAACATGATAACAGAAAATAATTTATGTTAATGTTTTGTTGCGATTTTTTCTGTTTGATTCTTATCACTAAATGCCTTTTAGTTGCTTTAGTTTTGTTTTTTCTTTGTAAAATAATTATTCCATCGGAAATTAAATTCATAATTTGATATTAGCTATTTTCAAATAAAATAATTCCATCGGAAATTAAATTCATAATTTGATATTAGCTATTTTCAAATAAAATAATTCCATCGGAAATTAAATTCATAATTTGATATTAGCTATTTTCAAATAAAATAATTCCATCGGAAATTAAATTCATAATTTGATATTAGCTATTTTCAAATAAAATAATTCCATCTGAAATTAAATTCATAATTTGATATTAGCTATTTTCAAATAAAATAATTCCATCGGAAATTAAATTCATAATTTGATATTAGCTATTTTCAAATAAAATAATTCCATCGGAAATTAAATTCATAATTTGATATTAGCTATTTTCAAATAAAATAATTCCATCGGAAATTAAATTCATAATTTGATATTAGCTATTTTCAAATAAAATAATTCCATCGGAAATTAAATTCATAATTTGATATTAGCTATTTTCAAATAAAATAATTCCATCGGAAATTAAATTCATAATTTGATATTAGCTATTTTCAAATAAAATAATTCCATCGGAAATTAAATTCATAATTTGATATTAGCTATTTTCAGATTCCAATGCAATAATATCAAAGAAAGAGAAAATTTTCATTTTTTTTCCCTCTCTCAAAGTTTTTTTTCAATTTTCTTATTATTTATGAAAAACAAAATTTTTTGAAATTAATATTTTTAATTTCAATGAAAATATTTTGTTAAATTATTTGATACTTCTAAGTGAAATAATCTTTTTTGTGATAAAAAAATGCCAAATATTTCAACTGAATTTTTGCATTCTTTTATATGAGAAAGCATCGAAGAAAAATTCTTCTGTGTAAATGCATTTTTTGAAATTATTTTCACATAACATGTGGCTAAAATATTTATGGTTTGTTACTTTGATCAGAAATTACTGAATTCAAGGAAGCAAATTGTTAAAATGCAACAATTTATGATCAAAGTAACAAACCATAAATATTTATTTATATCAATTTTCATCCAATTTCATACATCATGCAAATTTTATATATATTTTAATCTGAATCTATTTTATATATTTCAATATAACGAATGCAAATTAATGATTCAGATTTCTACAATTTGTTTTATTTTTATCAACTTGTCCAGTACGTTCTTTGCTCACCTAAAATTGATTTTGCTAATTTTTTTTTTTTTTTTGCGCACATCAATAAGTAAACATATTTGGTAATTTAAATATTTCAAAAAATTTCATAATTTTTTTTATTTCTAATTTAAAAATATATTCCTAAAATTATTTGAATAAGAATAGTAATTTCAGGATTTTTTTTCCATTTTATCAGCTTATCATTGTATAAGATGATTAAGTCAAAATCACCTTAGCCTAAACTTTGCTTATTCTACCCATTCATTTTTCTATTTTATTTAATCCTTTTTTTAGCCAAGAAGGAATTATGAAAAATAGTAATAATAAATTAGTGAAAAAATTAAATTTAACGTAAATTTTGATTCAACATATACTCAAAAATTTCCGATGTGTAAATCGAAATTCTCAATTAAATTAGCCAAATTAATTCCAAAACTTTCATCTAAAATATCTGATAAATTTCCATCCAAAATATCTGATAAATTTTGATCTAAAATATCTGATAATACTGATGAATAATCGAATTATACATATATCTGTTCAGTTGAACAAATGAATATAAATTAAATATGAATTTTAATGAATTACTTCCTTTTAATCTTTTTTTCAAATTTCAATTTTTATCGAGAAATTTAGGAGAAATATTTTTTCAATTATATTCTCGAGATAAAATTAATCAATATATATGTATATATATATTTTCTAATTATTGTTTTATTTTTAACATGTTATTATTTTCACTATTAGTTTACTTATCATTGTACTTATGTATATATATAATATCACTGATAACAGCTGATATGAAAACCGATTTGTTAGATTTGCACAACAATTTATTAAGCAATTTTTCGTTTCAATTCAATTTATCATTCTATAAAATGTACAGATACAGACATAGACAAACACACAGACAAACATGCACACACATACACACACATACACACATATATATAACATATACATATGCACATACAAACATAACACATACATACATACATACACACA
The DNA here is from genome assembly GCA_008729115.1 of Dirofilaria repens. NCBI lineage: Eukaryota > Metazoa > Nematoda > Chromadorea > Rhabditida > Onchocercidae > Dirofilaria > Dirofilaria repens. The sequence goes on from SNRZ01000135.1 coordinate 65,775, forward strand.
TACACATACATACATACACACATACATACACATAAGATGATGAGCATTTTCACTCATAGCAATAGCACCAAATGACACAAAATATATATAAAATGAACAGCAAAGCCTTTCGGTCCTTACATCATCATATTGCTTCTTGCATACATATACTTTATCATAACTTGTTATCATTACTTTTAACTGTTAACAAAAAGCTCTTTAAGATCATTATAGTCATAATCATTATCATCATTATCGACACCATCAATATCACTATAATTATCATCGCCATCATTATCATCACTATCATTGTCATTATCATTCCTATTATTATTATCATCATCATCATCATCATTATTACTATTGTTATTAGCACTCTTTTACGATATTGCTACCATTATAACTATCATCATTGCAATCATCATTTACTATTATCGTTATCAATATAATTTCATTGCCATCATCACCCCATCATCACCACTATTACCGTCATTATCATTTTTCATTGCTGTCACTATCATCACTGTCATAATCATTATTATCATTATGGCTATTGCTATCATTATTTATCACTGACATTATCAATGATGGCGATAATCGCCATCATCACTTTCATCATTACATCATCATTGCCATCATCATTATTATAACATTATCATCATTAATAATCATCATTATTACTATCATTATCACTAGCACCATTATTATTATATTACTATTATCATCTTATCTATCATCATTGTCATCGTGTTGATGTAGAAATTCGTGATAAATCTTGGTCATTTTTTCCATCTCGAATTTCTTTGACGACTATTTTCAGTTTATCAGTGATTATCACTTTATAAGATATACAACTCCGCAAAATTTTATTCCACACAATGAGATAGATCAAGACCTTAAAATTTTTCTTTCTTTGTGAAATTTTAATGAAAATTTAAAGTTTCTTTTCAATAAAAATTTTGTTTTCAATAATTCAATTAAATAACATTTTGCTATAGTTATAGATCAGATATGTACTAAAATTACTATTATTAATTTAATGATATCAGATATAAAATTAAAATTCCGATATATTTGATAACGTTCTCTAATTCCTTAAATTTTTAAATTTTTAATTTTATTTTTTTCCAAGAAATTAATTTCAAATTCTTGTATTAATCACTTTCTTTTTTTTTGGAAATATCAACATCTCGGATAATTAGCAAATTTATCATAATTACGGTATATTTACTGTAGCTGCCAGTGTTACGGTATATTTACAAATTTTAACAGTATAAAATATGGAAGAAATAAAAAAGTTGATTAATTTTGATGAATAAATCAAAAATAGAAAATCACTCTATTTCATATTTTATATTAATTTTAAATTATCACAAAATTCTAAAAGAATGAATTAATATTATCTGAGCCAAAAAAATATTCTTTTGAGATTGATAAGAAATTAACAAAAATGATATCTTAGAAAAGAAAATGATTATCATATCAGTATTTTTGATAATTTACATTAATTTTAATAATTAGCAAATTTTTTTTTTTCATTTCCATGATAATAGAAAGAAAAAAAAAGCAAAGATGGAAGTATACCCATAAATTTTTGTCAACGATGATTGAATTTGATATTGACAAAAAATTTGCAGTGATATTCAGGTAATTCTAATATTTGAATCAGTCAGGTAAGTTCTTATTCTTTTTTACCGAATATTAAAAAATGCTTAAATTGAAATATCAAAAAGTTTATTATTAATTTCAAATATATTTTTAATAAAATTTAATTTCGTAATTACAACTTAAGCAAAAACAAATTTTCAATTTTAATTATTCCAAAAGGTCGATGAATTATTAATTATACACTTTTTTTTTTAATCAAAAATGTATGCAAAACGATTGAATTTATTCATAATAAATAATCAAAAAATGAAGAAAAAAATTATCTTCTAATATCAGTAATTATCAAATTAAACAAGGCTGATACAATCACAGTGATAATAAAAAAAGTTTATAGAATTTATGAATTTAATTCAATTTAATTACTTTCTCGGATATCGAAAAATCAAATATTTTATTAAAAAAAACCAGATATTAATTCTCTACTTTTACTGATATCGATTTAATTTAATTACTTTCTCGAGATATCAAGAAATCAAATATTTCATTAGAGAAAAAAAAATTGATATCAATCCTCTACTTTTACTGATATCGATTTAATTTAATTACTTTCTCGAGATATCAAGAAATCAAATATTTCATTAGAGAAAAAAAAAATTGATATCAATCCTCTACTTTTACTGATATCGATTTAATTTAATTACTTTCTCGAGATATCAAGAAATCAAATATTTCATTAGAGAAAAAAAAATTGATATCAATCCTCTACTTTTACTGATATCAATTTTTGAGTAATTTAGACATACATATATGTTTTAAAAAAAAAAAAAATATTGAAAATTATTGTCGCAACAATTTTGTTTCTAAAAATCTTTTTTTTTTGAAATACCCAAAAATTTTGCTCATTAAAATTTTTAAAATAAAAAGGAAAATATGACAACGAATGAATTCGGCAATACTTTTTTCTCTATCACTTTTTTTGCTTTTTTTTTTTTTGATAAAACAATGAATCAGACATCAGGTAAAAGTGATTTATTTCAATCGATAATCGATAATTGATTGCTTCTGTTTAGAACTTATTTTTGGCTAAAACTTTTTTCTTTGTGTGTGTGACAATTTTTTGGCAATAATTTTGAACAAATTTATCATATCGCTGTAGATTTAGGCAATGAATCATTTCGTTGTGATATGGGTAAAAGAAATTAAGTAAAATAATTTTATCATTCCTAAAATGAATTCATATCAAAAATGGAAAATTTTATCGATAAATGAAAATTATTTCGAGATTATTTGCAACATCTTAATTATATCATTATCGATGATGATATTTTTAAAATTATCATTTATATCAAGTGATAATTGCAAAATGATAAAATGATCTGATTGAACCCTCTTTTAAATCTTTCATTTCCATGACATGATAATATATAAAATAGATGCAATGAAAAAGAGGATGAAGGAACTAAATAATTTGGCAATTTATTTCATCCAATCATTTCTTTTGCTAAGATTACTTAAGCAAAGGTTAATTACTTCTCATTAATACCGAATACCTGAGAAAACCCATAATACTCATTAATACCTGATACCTGAGAAAACCCATAATACCTGAGAAACATATTCATCTCTGAGAATATATTAATCCATGTAACAGGTAATCTGACGAATTCATTGTCTTCTTTTCTCATCCTCCATTTTTTTTTGCATATATAAATCCATCATAATTACAATTAATACCCATTCGTAACTTCAAAAGACCAAAAAAAAAAAAAAAAAGCGAAACTTTCACCTATATCCTTTGACCTATATCCCTTGACCTATATCCTTTTCCAAATTCTTTCGAAAATTAACCTCTTCTTCAAACTTATTATTCCAAGAAAAAAATAGAAAATTAATCTTTGCATATTTTTAAATTTTATCAGTTTTTTTTTAAATCTTTTATTTGATATTTTAATTTGAGATAATTTTTTTTTTTTTTTTTTGAAATTTCAAATTATTCCATGCGAATATGTTTAGAAGAATTTAATAACTTTTCAATTTATTAAGTAATTTTTGATATAACTTTTAAGATATTTTAAAAAAATTTTAATAAAATTTTTAATTAATTAAAAATTTTTCATTTTGTTAATTGATGTGAAACATTTTTGTTGCGAAAAATTTTTCGATTCATAAATAATTGATGAATTTTTGAAAGGTACGATATTTCTCTTTTTATTTTCATTTTTTAATTTTCATTTGTTTCATTTCATTCATTGCTGTAATCGTTATCAGTTACATAATTTATAACAAAAATGATAAGTATTATAAAAGACGAAATTTATCTTTAATCTGATACAGTGATAATACTTATCATTTACCTGATAATAACATTGTTATACAAAACATGTGATCTATTTTATATAAATAAAGTTATAGAATAATAAGAGAATAGTTATTGTATTAGATTAATCAAATTTTTATCAAGCTCTCTATAGTTTAGATTTAATTCATTCCTATGATAATTATTATCAAACTTCTTGGAGCATTTTTTTCCCTGTTATGTCAATTAATTATAACAATTTTTGTAGCTTATTTCGTATCAGATTAATCTGACTGTTATCAAGCTTCTTATAGTTTAGATATAATTTTATGAATGATAATCATTATCAAACTTCTTAGAGCATTTTTTTCCCTGTAATGTCAATTACTTTACAACAAATTTTATAGTTCATTTCTTGATTGCTTAAACAAAATAAATTTAACATAAATGCGGTATTTCATTGATTCGTTAAAATTTGTCTTTAGCTTAGGTAATCCGTCTATCCATGGTAAATAATTTTTTTGTTTACTACGGTAACCGATAAATAAGAGTTATTTGCATGAAGAATTAAATATAAATATGGAAATAAATGGTTCAACGATTATTGTAAGGAAATAAAGCTTAAAACCATCACAGATGCCTATTATTTCCGTTTTCCGGAAACTTCAATTTCTTGAAGCTAATCAATCAACAAATGCTGATTGGCTTCCGGAGATTTCAATTTCTTGAAGTTAATCACCAGACCGCTTATTGCTTCCGTTTTCCGGAGATTTCGATTTCTCGAAATCAGTCATTAGATATCAAATTAAAATAAATTACGATTATAAGGGTTGCTAAAAGCTAAAGATTGATAAAAATTTTTGCAAAAAGATAATTTTTATCACCATTTTTTTTTTCAATAAATCGAAAATTAAGCATAGAATATAAGAAAGAATGTTAAAATAAATTTAAAAAAAATTTTCAATTTAAAAAAAATTTAAAGCAAATGAGAAAAGTATGGAAAGTTTTCTAATTATTTTCAAATTAAAAGTGCTTTTTTTTTTAAAGATTTTATTAAAAGTAGAAAATTTTTTTATTAAAAAACAGCAACGAAATGATAAGATTTACACTTAAAAAAAAAAAGAAAAAAAATTTGACGAAATTATTGATATCTTTTCTGTATCATCAATTTATCACAATCTTTTCCGTATCATCATCAATTTATCACATACATTCCATAAGGTCAAATGGTTCAAACGCTTTTCATCTTTTAAGCTAATTAACGACTTATAAATTCTTTTAAAATCATTCAATTCTTTTTTCACCCTTTTTTTTTCAATTTTTTTATTTTATAGTTTATTGGTAATAAATTTTTTTTTTTCGAATATTTCGTTTGTTAGAAATATTCGATTTTTTTTGAGGAATTTCATTCTTAAAAATACTTTTTTCTTTTTTTTTTAAAAAAATTTTACAATGAATGAGAATAATTGTTTTAATTTATATTTTAATTATTTCTTTTTCTTTTTTATATTTTATTATTTGAAAAAATTGGAATAAAAATAGAATAAAAAAGAATAAAATTTTTATATTTTATTAAAAAAATAGAATAGAATAGAAATTTTTGTTTTTTTTTTTTTATTCTAATTAATTATGGCAAGAATTTAGGATAATAATTAAATAAATAGTATTTACAAAAAATCATATTCTCTTTATCAATGCAAAAATTGAAGGAGGAAGTTTTTAAATAACTCAACCTATTCGTTGCAGATTTATTTGCTTATTATAATATGATAAAATATGCAATGATAGGTAATACTGTTATGAAGTGATAAATGCATTAATCTAACATATGTTATAATCAGATTAATGATATATGTATTCATTCCATTAATCATATTTCTGTTACCAATACATGATGAATATCATTTGTTCATATTTTTTTGATTCAATTTCAAAATGATAAATAGCGTGATTTCAAAAAGATGATAAATAAGTCTATTGTAACAAATGCTACAATCAGATTAAAGATAATTTGATTATTCATTGCATATATTATTTATATTTAAATTCATATTTACGTTTAGCCTTCCTTGTTGAAAATAACAAATCAAATTTAGCTTGACTGATAACAAAAATGATAATAATAAATTTGTGATATTTTTATTTTTTATTACGAAAGGTTTGACTTTTCTTTTAAACATATATTTTATAAATTTTGGAATAATTTAGGAATTATTTTTTCAGTTACATTATATTATAATTTTGAGTTATAATTAATTTTATGTTTTTAATTTCCAAAGATTTTTTATATGTGCTTTTATTGTACAAAAAGTAAAAACTAATGATAATAAATAATAAAATAATAACAATGATAATAATAATGATAATAATAATAATATTGATAATAATAATAGTGGTAATAACAGTATTGATAATTATAATAATGATAATAGTAATAATAAATATATCGTAAATTATAACAAAAATATCTGTTTTAAATTCTAAAAAATATTGCTCATCACGGCTCAATATTAACGTATTTGTTATCGATAAATAATCAGTAAAAGTTTAACTTAATGATAAATTAATCATTTAAATTTAATGATATGCATTCTCGTTTCGTATGTCGTTTAAATATTCTTATTTTTTGTATCATTTAAATTCGATATAAGTAAAATTTAACTTTTATTTAGATAAATAAATGAAGGATTTTAAATTTATTTCTGTTTCATTTTACAAAATTAGATAAAATGATAATTTATGCAAATTATTTCTTAACGAATTGATTAAATTTGATAATTAGGAAGGATTTGATAATTGATTGAATTGATAATTATTATGTGATAATATGAGATAAAATTAGGAATTAATCAAAAAAAATTCGAGAAATCTATTTGCTAATTATCATGATGTATCGAGAATTTTGCTGCAAGCTACTACAAAACTTGTACTTTAAAATTTTTAATTTTAATATTTTTATTTGCAACGGTTTCATTCTGACTAAAATAAATACTTCTACAATTCTCTATAACTTCGTTTTTATTGATCAGTCAAGTATAACTTATCAGTAGATCAAACATGAAACACATATTATTGATAAGATTTTTTTTTATTTAGCCTAGTTATCAATTATTTCCACAAAATAAATGGCTAACTAAGATCAAAGTCTTCATAACATTAGAAATTAGAATATCAATAACTTTGCTTGATTGTTAAACATTTAATGTTTTCTTATATTCAGCATATATTACTTAAGATAATTTAGTGATTAACATTTCCAAATTAAATAATGCATCAAAGATTATCTGATACGGTCGATGGTTTTATCATTTTTAAAAAAAAAAAAAAAAACTTCTATTTTTAGATTTTCCCAGCCAATTAATATAGCATGTGTTGCAAATGTCAATTCAGTGATTGATATTTAAAATATGAAAAAAGATAGGATTAGTTGTAAAAAGAAAATTAAAACATCACAAATCAGTTGCGTGATTTTGATCATACTTACAAATCAGTTACGTGATTTTGATCAGGCTCATAAATATCAGTTACGTGATTTTGATCAGGCTCATAAATATCAGTTACGTTACTTGATCATGCTCATAAATCAGTTACATGATTTGATCATGCTCATAAATCAGTTACATGATTTGATCGTGCTCATTAATTAGTTACCTGATTTTATCATGTTCATGAATCATTCATGTGATATTATCATTTTTAAAAATCAGTGACGTGAGTTCATCATCATGCTCGTATTGATAATAAATGATGGCAGAGAACTGCATTAAATCATGATAAAACTTGTAGTATGACAACATTTCATAGTTTATGAAGGGAAAAAAGGGAAACTTGAAATGAACATTTTTTGATTTTTCAGAAAATTGATAACTTTTATTTTTTGATAAAATTTATTTTTAACAGAATCGATTTGAGCATTGATAAAATTATGCCTTAAATATTTCAAATAATTGAAATTAAAATATCTTTTTTCGGGTTACTGTAATTATCAATTTATTATTATTATATTTCAAATATAGTAATAAATTCTTCAAAATATTAATTTAAAAATTATTTAACAGAATTTACTGATATTTCTATTTACTGATATTTATATTAGAGCAATAATCATATTAACATAATTCCTAAAAGAAAAAGTAAGAAAACTGATAGCAAAAGTAAACAGAAATGATATCGTAATCATTATAATGTATCATTAGTTATCATTGATGTCAAAAATTTTTTTTTTTTGTAAATAACTCCAATGTCCTTTTATTCAAAATATGCCGGTAGACAATCAAATGATACATAGTTTAATCATGATAAAAAAATTTTTTATGATTGTAAAAATCTGACTGCAAATATTTGTCACAATTTGAAGTGATAATTTAATCATGATGATTACCTATCTTGATTAATCATTACCTATCTTTTAAATTCAAAAATTTTTTTTTGCAGATAGCTCTATTGCTACTTTATTCAAAATATGATAATAGATAATAAAATGATAATTTAATCATGATGATTACCTATCTTGATTAATCATTACCTATCTTTTAAATTCAAAAATTTTTTTTTTGCAGATAACTCTATTGCTACTTTATTCAAAATATGATAATAGATAATAAAATGATAATTTAATCAAAATTTTTAAATGATCTTTGTTTCACAACTTCTTTCAGTCTATTTTTATCTTAAGAAACTAAATTTCGAATATTATTTGGAAGAAAAAAAAAGAAAATGATAAAATGCCTATCAAGTAAGTATAAATGGAATAAAGAGAAAAATTTTTTTCATTTCCAAAATTCATTAATTACATTTCATTTTCTGTACAATTATAGGCAATCAGATGTATTATGTTTCGGAGAAAATAAGATTTTAAACATTTATCATTTAACATGAAATTGTTATTAATTTTGAAAATATTATCATTTGCTGTAAAAATTGCCATCATATTTGTTGATATATTGATAAAAAAATTTGAATGTAGAACGGAATGAATAAATGAATGAATGAATGGATTGAAATTGAAATTGATCAACGATACCTAATAAAAAACCGGTTTTTTTTCAAGTTAAGTACGATTACTCTCACTCATGACATTACAATGATGTTTGCTAGAGTGATTGTAAGATTTTTGCAGCAAACAGTATTTGACCTAACAATTTTAACTTCCGCCATCTTAAACAAAACATTACCAATAGTTTTTTTTTTTTTTTTTTTTTTTTTTTCCTACAAGAAAATATGACTATTTAGTAGTGATAAATATTCTTATAGGGAAAAATTTATATTTTAAAATGAGAATCATTGAAGTTCACCCTTTTCTTCTCATTGTTCTTTTGGTGAAGAAGGTCAATTAGCTTACTTGTTTTGTAGTGTCTATTTGAGCGATACACTTCCACACTTTTATCACTTTTTTTTTTTTTATTAATATAAAAACAAGATAGGCCAAAAAATAATCATTATATCAATGTCGATATGATCGTTGATGTGTATGTATATCACGACTTCTTGATCGCTTATGTGTACGAGTTTCACGACTTCTTGATCTTTGGCGTGTACGAGTTTCACGACTTCTTGATCTTTGGCGTGTATGAGTTTCACGATTTCTTGATCGTTGACGTTTATGAGTTTCACGACTTCTTGATCGTTGATGTATATGTGTTTTACGACTTTCTGGTCGTTCATGCCGATAAGATCGTGCGTGTTTTCTGTGGTCTGGTGAGCTAAATTATTTCTATTTATAGGTCAAGTAAATAAAAAAAAAAATTATGAAAGAATCAAAAATAATAAAATAAACCAAAGGATTTTTAATGAAATTCAAACTTTGAACGTTTCCTTGAATGTTGCCTTATCTTTTCATCGGACGGAACTTTCTTCTCTTTCCCGCTTAATTTCTCTAATTTTAATTTCTTGCATTCAATCTCGGATTTCTGAAAAATAATCAGATACTGCTGATATCATTAGAACTTTTAGATCTTTTATCCCTTATCTACTCAAATTATATCTCATAGCAGACATACTCATTATGCCATTATCTTAAAAATTAATATTATTAATAAAAATCAAAATCATAGTCAAATTACATCAGATACTGATCAACATAATACTGCTATGGAAATTAAGAATTAAAATAAATCTCTTGAATAAATTAGTCAATTCCTATATATTTTTTTCTACATGTTTAAAAGCTACTTGCCTCGACTTATTTTTTATATCAAAATACAGTAATCGTTCCTTTTACTTTTTAAAGAAATTAAAAAAAATACTTCTAATTGCGATACTAACCTTGGTAACACTCGACTCGTAAACTCGTTTTTCCAATCCTAAAACAAAAATATTTGTCAGAAAAACAAACGATCACTGAAATTATGCTACCTTTACGATAAAGATTTTTCGAATTATATATTTTATCAAATAAATTTTTAACAATATAAAAAAAGATTTGCGAATATAAATTATTGGACTAGCAAAAAAACTGCAAATCTAGACTAAACAAGTGATGATGAACTTTACAAATCAAGATATTTCAGCAGTTTCTAAACACTAAAAAAAAAAAGAACGAAAAAAACACTTGACCATCTGCACACTTGCAAGTTGCTAAACATCTGATAACCTAAATCACTAGAATTCAAAAAATTATCATTACCTAAATCACTAAAGTTCAAACACTATCACATGTGGATTGTTATGAACTCTTATTAGGATTTTAATAAAGGTTACATCAGATACAAAATCTTATTAATTATGTTCAATACCAAAAATTGTATTGATCAACCAATTATAATGACGATATCAATACATGTATTTTTATATTAAAGAAATAAAAATTCGCCCGGAAATAACAGTTGTGATGTGTTTTGGAATTAAATAACAGAATGGAATTGTCTTTGGCAACTTTCCGATATTTTTTACCGGAAATTCACATTTTATTTAGTGTAACTATAAAAATATACCAAATAATTACTCTAAAAATTTATTTTTTTTTTTTTGAATTTATCTTTGTATCTGATCAATTTATAGGTATAATAATGACATAATTTTATTTTCATACATTTCTATTAGATATATTTTTGTGTTTCGAATATGAATTCAAAAAAAAAAGCGCTCCACTGATTATCTTCTAATTATAATTTTAACATTCAGTGATTTATAAATAGAGCAGATATTGAAAAATATCAATGAAGTCCAGAATTGTCTGTGCTGTATTAATTATTATTGGAGTGACGGGAACATTTGGTCAAATATACAAAGGAAAGAAATGGGTACCACCCAGGATGAATCCAGATTTATTTCCAGTAAGTTGAAAATAAAAGAAATTTATGATTTAGCCTTAATTAAATTCAGTCGAGTTGATTTCCTGTACGAACAACTTGGGAATGTTATTTAGAAAGTGGGAAATATTATGCTATTTAGTAAAATGAAAGATTGAAAAGAATATATTAAAAAAAAAATTTGTAAAATTTAAATAATTTAAAAAATCTTAAAAAAATTCAAGCAATATGAAAATTCTTGAACAATATGTTTAAACCAATACTAACTTACTAATTACTCTAGGAACCTGAATTTGATTCATCATCTCCAGAATGTATACCATATCGTGAACCTTGCGGTTTCTACAGCTTCACTTTAATGGTTATCCACCGTTAAAATGGGTTAAATCATGGTTAGTAGTTTGATATTTTAATGATAAAAAAAATTTATTCATTCAATAATAATCTAAGCCATTTAGTTGATGAATATTCGAATAAATTGAATAATAAATTTTTAAAATTCCATTTCTCGATTTTTTTTTGTTTTTTTTTTTTTACTCTTTTCAGCTTCTTCGCTATCTTACCCTAAACGAATTTTAAACCAGCTGACGCATCAAAATCAAAAACTTACTCTCATTCATTATTGCAAGATAGTTTTTTTTAAGGCCCATTTTTTTTTCTAATATCATTTCGAAATTTCTCTTTTCTTTTTTTTGTATTACTCATCCAAAATGATTCAAAAAATTTTTAGGTGCAAGTGCGATAATGATCATGTATGTACCTATGAACGAACAGATATGAAAATGCGCATTTATCGACATTCTTGTACACCAAAAGATTCCAAAGACTATGAATAAATTTCCTCCATTTTTTTTCCTAATTGATTTTCTAAAAAAGTTCTTAATTCAATTCCTGAAAAAGTGTATGTATGCAGTGTGTAGTGTAGAGTAACTTTGTGTTGTTAAATTAAATTTCAAATTTGAGTAAGAAGTAAAAAGAAAAAAAAAAACTTTAGCAAAAAGAAAAAAAATGTATAGCGTATTTTGTGATAGTTTTCTTTTACAAAAAAAAAAAAAAAAAATAAATAAAAAATAGAAATAAAAATCACCGTAGTTTTCATTATTTGGTAATATTTTATTTTGATTAAATTAAAAAGAAAAATTTTAAGAAAAAAAAAACGATATTCTTTAACCTAATTTATTCTTCCTTAAATCTATAAATATTCTTTTTCTTGTAACAAAAAAAAAAGAAAATAGTTTTGATACAAAAATCTTTCTTCTTTTCTTTTCTTCGCAGTGATTACCAAAAAATTGTGGCATAAATAGAAAAAAAAGCAGAGAATATTGACATAAGAATTGTTAATTACGTGTGGTCAATTTCATTTCTGATTGATTTGTGAATTTCACAAAAATGTGAGGAATGCCCATTAATTCTTTTTTTTGTGTTTAAAAACTTTTTGGCAAAAATAATCATTCTTGAAGCGAAAGACAAAATCCGTTATAAAGTGAAATAACTTTGAAAATTTATCATTTTTTTTTTTTCTTCATTCTTTTCCATAGACAAAAAAAAGACTAATACTTACTAGTGAATAAATTAAGACCTCTATTTGCCATTCTAGCATTGATCATCTGTCAAGATGTAAATTTTTATTCATATTTTTTCCAAATATTTTTCCATTTCTCATTCTTTTCAAATATTTTTTCCATTTTTTTTCGAAAATTTTGATATATAATTTATCTATAAATCATAATGTTAATAATTGTATATTCAAGTGATTAACTTTTATTTCCAAAGAGACTCGCTTCTGCATTGAATCTATTTGATAATATCTATTTGTCGATCATTTTATTTAGTCCTCAACATCAATCATTTTATTTAATCCTCAACATGTATCTTGATCTCATGCTATTATTGCGATAGTCGAATGCAGAGGTTAGATAAACATGTTTTTTTGTTTTAGTGCGCAGATATGATACACTGATTAAGAAAACTACAAAATAATATCGTAAGGAAGTAAAAAATTTACATCTTTTTTCTTGCAGATAATATATTTTTCAAATACTTCAGCCATGCTAGGAAATTCAAGATTAAAATGAGAAGTTTTGCAACTTATGTTTTGAACCGTATTCAAATCAGATCAATTAAAAAAATATATGAATAATGCGAACTACCTACCAATCCTTCCTTTCCCACTGATAATTCTTGGCGACGGATTGAGAAAAATCAACATGTATTCGTCTATCATCAATCAACACATTATCCATTTTGAAATAAGCATTCTCACAACTTTGAACCTGATAATGAAACAAACAAATAAATAAAACAGCCAATTCATAAATTTTCAAATTGGCAGATCTTCCACTTGCATATAATTTTAAACTTAATTTTTGTTTCTACAACATATAATTACATTTGAATAATATTAAGAAATAAAGTCCCCGTTATCTATTCCTCCAATATTACTTCCGAGATAAACTAAGCTCTTTTATTTTAGTAAACTTTCCCATTTTGGAGCTGTTATCTACTAATTACATATCTCATCTCCTTAGATACGGATCGAATAATTTTTTCCGCACAAATATTACTCGAAACAAAGTGTTTTATCAATTATTAATGAGGCGAGTAATGAATGATCACTTCAAAAGTCTGACCTCTTTCATTCCAACTTAATTACAAAAAATCGCGCCGAACTACAATATGAAAACCAAGCAAGTTTTATTGAATATGCATTTTATCATACCTCTTCAAATTCGATGAATGCATATTGTAATGAAGCATTCGTTTTCCTATCGCGAATAATTTCACAACATTTTATTTTTCCAAATCGAGAAAAAATAATTTCGAGATCCTGGAAATGAAAAAAAAAAAACCATTGAACATCGGGAAATAAGCTCTAATCATTGAAAAAATTCATATAATAATTATTTACCTCATCCGTGGTAATTGGATTCAACTTGCACACAAACAAAACATTATCAGGCGGTTTCTCGTCCGCGTAATGTAAATCGCCTACCTAAATTCAAAAAGAAAAGTTTTGTTAACGAGATCCACTCATTAACCTAAAAGAGTTACTTGTAATTTTGAATGTTATCAATGATATATGATCATTCCCCTATAAGATGTTCTGAAATCGTTACAAATCTATGGACCTTTTTATACATATCTATGGACCGTTTTATTTTTTTTTTCACTTATTCTTTGGTTAAATATTTACTGATTGAGCGAAATATCTTTACTCTTTCAATCAAATAAAGCCTAAATGATTATTTTCAGATATCTCTTAAAAATTTGCAAACGACAGACAAAAACTGTGAATGGAAACATGCCATTTCTAGAATTTGTGCCTGAGCAGCCATATCTTTGGCTTCAATTTCTTTCTTTATTTCTTCCTCTGTTTTACCTTCTTCTTCATTCATCACTTGATCCAATGCAATTTGGAGACCTATAAATCGGGATATATGTAAAACTATCATTCTACTGTAACACTCTTCTGCTACTAACATGATTGCATGCAAATATCATTCTATTATATTAACTTTTCAACAAAACTCGTGGATCTACTGGCACTTCATTAGGCTTCCAATCATATTCGTAAATATAAAATGCAAAAATAGATATATTTAAAAACCAAGAAATTAAAGATCTTAAAATTCAAGTAAATTAAAGAGAGACCTACTGAAAACAACTAACTTACATTTAGGAGATCAATTGTTGGTGATGGCGATCTCTTCGGAAATCGCAGCTGTTTAGGATCATCAAAAGGATCATCCAGTATGATAGTATGGGCTATGCTGCAACATGAGAAATATTTAAAAAATTTGAGCACAACTGTAAAAAAATTAAAGCGAAAAATATACATTCAAGAAGGAGCAGAAAAAAGATAAAATTTTTATAAAATGAAGCAAAACCATAAAAAATAACGAACAACTCACCGTATATCTCGAAATGGCCTGTTTTCTTCATCACAAATCTCTTCATTTAACTTTTCCAATGTATCTAATCCTTCAGTTACTTGTCCAAAAACAGTATGCTTCTCATCCAAATAATCCAAATTGTCACCTGAAATTAGCCATATTTATTTAACAGCATCATCAGCAAGTATCAAAATTGCAAATTTAGCAAATAATAGAACAATTGCAATAACCTAAAGTGATGAAAAATTGACTGCCAAGCATATCAGAACCATTATTAACCATTGATACGATACCAATTCTAGTATGGCGCAATTTTGGAACAGCTTCTGGTTCGAAATAACGCGCTTGATCGCCATATAAATAACTGAAATGAATGCCATGTGTTTCAGCACGAATAAAATTTAAAACACATAATAATACTGAAACGTACGCAAATATCGATTCCCCGCCATTGCCGGTACCGGTAGGATCGCCTGTCTGAGCAATATAATTTTGCTGTAAAATTAAAATTAAAATAACTGAATAAATAAATTAACAAGAAAAGACTGTAAATTAAAATTTACGAATTTATTGTTAAAAAGTGGAATAAAGATTTTTAAAATAATTCACAAAAGATTAAAATTTGTGTAAAGCTACTGGGACTATCCATAAACAATTAAACAATATATCAGTAGCAAATATATAAAAATTTGAAAATAGAAGTAAATAAAAGATGAAAATTAAATAGAAAATTTCTAATTTACAAAAAACTAATAAATGCTTAATTATAACTAATGAAAAAAAATTATATGTATATGGAAATACCTCGATCGCATGAAACTGACAAAAATTGTAATATTTCAATTTACATAGCTTCAAAAAATTGAGACAACCTAAAAAACCAATAAAATTCTCGTATTTTTAATAATTTATAAAATTATTGATTCTTCTTTTGGGAATTTATTATACTATCGTTTTAAACTCATTAAATAAAGTAAAAATCAATGTGTATCTAAACTGATGATAATAAATATTAATAATGTCAAAACAAATCGAAATTTATAGAGAAAAAATTTACAAAAAACACTTTGAAATATTAAAAATTACTAGAAACTATATAAGAGCAAGAATTATTACATAATGCCACCTTCCACATACTAAAATGCCATAATTCTCCTGATATTTAACGCATAAAAATTTACGCGTTAGAAAAATTTCTCAACAAAATTAACAAAATTGAAATGTTCAGAAACATTCGTCCAAAAAAAAAGCTCATAATGCCATTTATAATTCAAGTAATATAAAAACATTTTCACGGAATATTCTCTAACTACATAAATAAAACTTACATCTTGGGCGCTCTTTCACGAATAAATCAATAACAATATCGCCAATCGTAGTTTCAATCAGTACTGCCATGTATTATAAAAGCATGTAGAAAGTTCAACATATAATTATTTGCTTTCAAATGAAGCTGAAATACAGCTCTCTACTGTAGAAAAAAGTGGTCTGCAGAAAAAACGATCGCCGATATTTAAGTGTAGTATGCTAAATGATAATAATTCTGCTCAAACGAACAGTTCTATTTATTTGTTGAAATTTCAGGTAGAATTCCTTTATCATCAACCACATGCCTGTTCTCAGTTTACAAAGAATGATGAAGATTATCTGAATTACAATGGAAAGAACGAAAAAAAATTTTAAAACCATCATCAACTGACTTCAGTTCATACAACAATATTAAATAAAAATGAAAATTTAAGTCCCTGAAAAACTGAAATAAAAATTTCAATCGATACTCAAACATAAAACGATTTTAAACAACAATATAAACACTGTCTAGAAAGCAGTTAGTTGTAATTCTCAAATTTTTTTTGGAATAAAAGAATTTTATACAAATGAAAACTCAACATGAGATTTCAAATTTCATCGAACATTCAAACTGTATATCAAGAGCTCTGCAAACAAGGTACTTCTTCCTTAAGTATACTGATAATTTCTTTAGACCATTCTTCACGAATTTCATCCCAAGTTATTTCCACATGTTTTGAATCACCCGCTATTGATGTCAAATATTACTTCACCACTGAACATTTCTATACTATTCTAAAATGAGCAATTTTTAAGAATTTTCAAAAAAAAAAATTAAGATCTTACAAGGAAGTAAAAATTCCTGAGAATTACTCACCTCTTTAACTTGTAAACTAGGATCATATGTTTTTAATTTGGCAGCGAAATTTTTCCAGTTTACATGATCAACTTCTACAATTTCACTAAAGGCAAGAGTATGCAAAGATGTGCCCAACTGCCGAGCTGCTGTTTCTGGTGTTATCACTTCCAATTGATTATTCTTAATAAAATAAAATAAAATATCTGTATAAGACGAACGCACACTGATTATATTTCATTCAAAAGCTAATGAAAAAAGACATCAAATTCAGAATTTTTTAAAAAAAGGAACCTGTTTATCCATAGCCAAAAAAGCACGGAAAGGACAAAAGCGTTTACTCGGTGTTGGATCCAAATTAATACATCGATCTAATATCTGCACGGGAATATTTAGACATACATTTAAAGGAGTTTCAATAGTAATTGTTTCACCGTTTGCCGGTTTAAATACCTTTAGATTAAATTCCTGCAAAAAATTATGTTAAACATTGCTATAAACGATAAAGGCGGATGCTTAATAATAACAAAGTAATTGCTTTAAATCTAACTTTTTCTACTTTTTCTTTCAAAAACTCCATCTTTGCATCCTCACCATGCACGAACATAACATTTCTCGGCTGACAGTCACGGATAAGCTAAAATAAATAATAATGTCTGGAAAAATCTATCATAATTTAAATCAGATACGAAGATGAATGGTCATGGATTTGAATGAAAATTAATCAACACAAATTAAAAATTCGACATATTCTAATTTTACCTGCATTATGCCTTTCGCGTCAGCATGTGCACTGAATGACATATATTCGACCCCCAAATTAATTTCTCTCTAAAACAGCAAGAAATCAATTATCAGAATTATAAATATTTAGAAAATTTTTGCAAATTCTATATTTTTTATCCATGAAATAAAAAATAGATTTGGCATAAATCAATTACCATTCTTCCGGCAATTTCAATTTTTTTCATCCCTGAAATCACCTTCGCTCCAACCGTATTAGCAACACAAAAACCAGGCATAATGATTAAATTTTTCTCATCTGAACACCATTTTGTGAAAACTCGTAAAGACTGTCCCCCATGCAACATGCCTATAAAAAGGGATAGGCAAATTTAATAATAATTCAGGAATAGATAAAATTAATAAACATTTAGCGAGATTTTCGGGAAGTGTTTTTATTTTACCAAATACACTAATTTTTTCCGTCAAGAAAATCTTCCTTAAATTTTGGTCAACAAGCCAAAGCAAATACATACCTGGCGTGCTAAAAAGTACCATTGGACCAGGACTGTCAACATAAGATTGCTCAAAAGGCCTAATATGCTTAAAATCAAACATATTTCGCTCAACAAATGTTCTCTTAATCTTTTCATTCGTCCAACTAATGAATAACCGATAATACTGAAAATGAAAAAAAAATTCAATGGAACGAGCTCCAACTTCATTTATTCAAGAATTTTATCATTGGCAATTCGATGATGTATTATGCTTTCTGATATAAACAATATATCTGAAATTAAGACTTGAACTTGATTATTACTAAAGGCAATAAATTGTGATAAATTCTGACTGAATAAAATAGTCCAAAGGAAATAAAGATACACCTGATTGGCTTTCTCTGCTAATCCCTGTGAAAAAAAAATTGGATACTTCAAATTCATTCGTTCCCAATACGATTCCAATAAAATACATAATTCTTGTGCACGTCCAAGAGCAAAAACTGGGATCAAAACCTTAAGCTTAGCTTGTTACATTATATTTAAAATATAAATTATATTTAAAAAAAAGCTATAGAATCAAATGGAAATATTGCATCGATTATCATCTCAGTTTATCTACAAAAGAAGAAAATAAAAAAAATAAAATAACCTTCCCACCATTCGAAACAGTATCATGAACTTTTTTCAAAAAATCCCTCTCGCGAGCACGTTTTGAATCTCTTATAGTCGTCGCGTAAGTACTTTCCGATATTAATAGATCAGGTTTGAGACCAGGTTCAACGCGTGCAGCGCCCAAATGTCGATCAGGAGTTGTATTAAAATCTCCTTCAAAAACGTTTGCATAAATACTTAATGTGAAAGATAACATTTCATATTTTGTTTCAAAAAAAAAAATAACTAATAATTATCTAGACAAGAAGTAAATAAACGCTCAAGTCCTATGTGACATTTTAAAACTATAAAAAATCTCTACAGATCACTCCGTCTGAATTGATACCTGTGTACAAAACGCTTTCAGATCCAACCATAACTTGAAACATGGCAGCACCAAGTACATGACCCGCATAAAAAGCTCGTATCGATAATTCATTATCTACATCAATTTTTTCGTGTATATTTATTGCAATTACCTGCAATTCGAAATTACTTTTTAAGCACTGCTTCGAAAAAAAAGTTTTTTTTTTTAAGTACTACCCCAAAAAAAAAAATTAAGTACTACTCTGAACTCAAAAAAAAAAAAAAAAATGGAGCATTAAACTGAATTTGACCTTTTTCATGCAGTTTTTGATCATTTGTGAAGTGAAAAAATTTTTATCGCCCTTAAATTCAGTTTGAACTTTGCGATAGTCTTCCTGAAATTAGCATTAAATATATTTATACATAAGAAATAAATCAAATAGATGACTTGATAATTAAATAAAATTTATTTCTATAATATTTGTTCCTTTTTACTATAATCAATCAATTCAATGAATAAAATGATAAAGGTTGAATAAAAAAAGAAATAAATGAATAAGTTTTGAAAAAGTTCGCGATAGAATATTGAAATCCAACGGAGTAAGAAGTAGTATAAATTATAAAAGCAATGGAATATAATCATTAAATTTTGCAATATAACTAGAAGAAATTAAGGATCTGAAAATTGATATTAACAGTTATTACCAGCAATACAGGTGCAATGGCTTTAGTTGGATATGTCATATAAATTGGTCCATCGTAGCCAACAACTTCGCTCATATGAGGAAGTGAACCACAGTGATCCAGATGAAAGTGAGTTATGATGACACAATCAAGAAATTCCGTTAAAGATCCACCACCACCAATGAAACTGAAAAAAAAAAACATATCATCTACAGGATGAAATATCTGATATCATTCCAATGCTAAATCTTGATCCAAAAATCTACGTTCAAAAACTCGGAGTTATTTATGAATTCAAAATTATCGCCATGCAAAAAAAGAATAAAAACCGGCATGTATGTAAGCGAAATTCAGAAAAATCAATTAAAATTTCCAAAATAAACTTAGTAAACTAACGAGAAATCAGGAAATCGTCGTTCATCGGAATAACCCATATGCATACCGCAATCGAGCATCACATTTTTGCCACCAATAGATACCAGAATACAGCTTCTACCAACGTCTCGTCCAGCACCAAGTGGAACTACCTTTAATGAATACTACTGAAATTTAGAATAATCTTAATCATTGTGATAATTCTCAATTTCAAGCACATACAAGAACTTGTTATTTAAGGCTTTTAAATCCTGAAGTCTAAATATTTATAAAAAGAATCAATAAATAAATAAGTGGAAATTAAAGTTTAAATATCTTGACCATTTGTAAATAAATTTTATTTATAGAAAAGGATTAAATGATAATTTAGATTATAAAAATGAAAAAATAATACAACATCAAGATACTTTGATACATATAACCTATAATTGCAAAAAAAAAAAAATTATAATTAAAGAAAAAAATCAAAATACGAAATGAACGAACAATAATTTATTGCAAATTACCTTAATTTCCGGCATTATTAACAAGCAAATAGCATTTCCCCATACATTGCATTTTGGAGATAAAACATGATCAAATAAACTAAAACAATTTCGCGTCAGTAATTTTTACAATGATTGTCAAGTCTTTCATAATCGATTATTTCGAATGATAAAAGTTATCATTCTCATTTATTTCTAATATATACGGAACAAAGCAAAATTTTTTTCTGAATCACAATAAAATCCAGCATAAAAAGATAAACAAAATGTTTTCATAAATTATTTAAAATCAATTTAAGCTTTGCAAATGGTAGAAAGTTTCAAATTTCGATGCCTTAAATATTTCTCAGTCTTTTTAAGTTTTAGGAATACGTAAATAATAAATGGAGCTATCCAATAAAATTAATCCATCAAATTTTGACGACATTAGAAATAAATTTTTTCTAAAATTCAGTAATGTTATCATTGATAGTTAATGAAAAATACAAAAATTCAAAAGCTATTTCTCAAATCACTAATAGTTCACGTATATGACGGAACCAAAAAAGTTACGCAAAATTCTTTCGTAAATCATATAGAATTCTTTCTCAAATCACTAACAGTTCACGTATATGACGGAAACAAAAAGGTTACGCAAAATTCTTTCGTAAATCATATAGAATTCTTTCTCAAATCACTAACAGTTCACTTATATGACGGAAACAAAAAAGTTACGCAAAATTCTTTCGTAAATCATATAGAATTCTTTCTCAAATCACTAACAGTTCACGTATATGATGGAAACAAAAACGTTACGCAAAATTCTTTCGTAAATCATATAGAATTCTTTCTCAAATCACTAATAGTTCACGTATATGACGGAAACAAAAACGTTACGCAAAATTTTTTCATAAATCACGTAAAATGCACGAAAATGATTTTAAAAAAAAATCAAAAAAGCTACGCAAAATTCTTTTCCAAATTAATTCATAAATTCACGAATACGATTAGAAGTAAGAAAAAAAAGTTGCAATTTTTTTTCCTTTCAAATCACGTAAAATCCCACGTATGACGGAAATTTACGTAATGATCAGAATATACAGAGGAAATAGCCATTCCTTGGGGATATTTCTAAAGGATATGGAGGAAGGGAACAGGGAAAAAAATTTGAATTTAATCTCAATGACTTCTAAATCAATTACTTGATTAATCTATGATCTATGTGTTCAATTCCATTCTCTCATAGTCTGCGTCGATCCCTGCAATTTCTCTAACACTAATATTTTCAATCACTGCTACTATTGCGAAGCATGACTATTTCAGTATTTTCATAATTCTTATTATCTCACTATTTCATCGATCCTCTCACTCTTTGCGTTCTCTCAAATTCCGTAACTATCTTCATAGCTCTCCTTTCCTCATGCCAGCTAATTAATGAAAAACTTAGCTATGCAGATCAGGTATGTTGCATCCTTGCTGCATGCAACGGATATGAAATGAAGGGTGAATGAGACCTAGATGGAAAGTCGGGAATGCTGTCATCTCGAGATTCATTTCTTGGATGAAGTTTCAATAGCACTGTGTGTAGCCTAAATTATTATTATTAATTAGTCTATTTCTGTCTGAGTGACACTAGCAGCTATGCCATTAGCATTAAGATGGTTGCTACTGAAGGTATTTTTATTCAAGAAAAAAAGTTTGTTTAATAAAATTTCGATAATATTGCTCATATAATTTTATGCTTGGTGCTCAATAATTGAAAATCGAATAATAAATTAAATTAACAACCAAAATAGATAATTTCTTGATTTTTGGCACTGCGGAAATGAGCTATGCAAATTGCAAAATATAAAAGAAAATTTCGCGAAATTTTCTAATTTCTATAAAAGTAGTTAGTGAGCATTAAAATAGTTCGATTAATTGTTTACTTTATTAGAAATTAAATTATTTGAAATCGATAAAAATTTGAAAATTTTCGGACTTTATGAAATGGTTGTAATAATCAAAATTCTTGCACTATTTTTTTTCTTCATCAGTATGACATATACATAGAAAGTGCATTGTTATCTTATAATTTTGTAATCATAAGTTCACAGTTATAACTAGTAAACTGAATAAGTTCATCCAATTAATTTCAATTATATTTTATTCAGTTTGTTGAAAATTAAAGACTAAAATCTTCCAAAATATACTAACTTGTTAATTCTCATTACACTAATTAATTCCTGTCTCTGTTATGAAATTTTAAATATTCTTTTAACAAATTCCTGTGTTTTTTTTTTCTCGTGAAAAAAAGACCGATACATTTCTCGAAGATAACTTTTTCAGGATTCATTTCCATTGAAATTTTTTAGGATTACTTTTTTTTTTCATCGTTTTTCATTTTACCTAAATTATCTCGAATGATATTCTGGCGCTTGTAATCATGGCATTGGTTTTGATATTGGATAAAATGTGAATATTGATACAAATGAATTCTTTCAATAGATTGATAAGAAGAAGGGTTTAGTAATTGATAATTCCATTATTTAGTGATATCATACACTTGCATTCTTTGTTGATATCTTAATGTTATTTAAATGCAACTAAATTGTGCATCAAAAAAACAATTTGCGAGAAATTTTTTTAATAAAAATAAATAAAATGTAGTAAACAAAATAAAATATTTACAATTGAATGAATGAACATTGCAAATAAGGAAAGATGAAAAATTGATACCGTATAAAAAAAATACCGTATTTTTATAAACTACATGTCGATTTCAGTACAGATCTAATCAAATTTAAAAAATTGATAAAATACATCGATTTAAATTGGAAAAAATTTAAATTTTTAAATAAGTATATATGAGAAAATTTAAGAGAATGGTAAAATTGAAATAATAAATCGAATATTTTTTTTTTCATTCTTTTAATGAATCGAAAAATTTTGAACTATAAAAAGTTAAAGGACAAATTTTATTTTATTCAGAAATTTATAAATGAAATCTTTTTTTAAAAAAATAAAGTTTTTTTTTTTTATATTGCACAATGATACGGATATTGTGGACGGCAATCAGTGTAGTATAATTGATTATTTTTTCGCAATTCAATAATACAACTTTTAATTGTTTCATCACAGAAACAACCTCCATTCCTGAAAAAAAAAAACCAATTAAAATTCTGCTAATTAAATTGATAAAATTTTATCATAGAAAAAATGATTAAATTGATTAATCAATTTTAACAATATATATCTATAGAAGTTTATAAATTATTAAAAGATATAAATAAATTTTTAATACTTTATTGATTTTTATTTCATAATTTTTGATACATTTATATAATAGAAAATTAAAAGAATAAATTTGAATTATTCATAAATTTAAATTTAAATAAATTTTGTTTCAAATATCGAATAAATTATAAAAATTCATAATATTTTTTGTCTTCAAGTCTTTTCGCCTTCAATTTTTGTCTTCAAATATTTATTTAAATATCTATTTTTTCCATCATTCTAATTTCAATTCAACTATTTCATTTCAATTCAACTTTTTTCAATCATTAAAATTGTCTTTTGATAATTTTTTTTCCTGTGATTATTTCAATATATATAATCATTAAAATTGTCTTTTGATAATTTTTTTTCCTGTGATTATTTCAATATATATAATCATTAAAATTGTCTTTTGATAATTTTTTTTCCTGTGATTATTTCAATATATATAATCATTAAAATTGTCTTTTGATAATTTTTTTTCTGTGATTATTTCAATATATAATTTTCCTGTGATTATTTCAATATATATAATCATTAAAATTGTCTTTTGATAATTTTTTTTCCTGTGATTATTTCAATATATAATTATCCTGTGATTATTTCAATACATATAATCATTAAAATTGTCTTTTGATAATTTTTTTTCCTGTGATTATTTCAATATATATTTTATCAGTACTAAATTTAATAGTTTTTAAACTAAAAATATATGAAATATTTTAATTGATATTATTTGAATATAATTCAAAATTCGCCCATAAACAATAAGAATGAAATTATATGAAATTATACTTACATCCAATATTCATCAGATTTCAAATCACACCACGCTTCTGGTTCACGCAAATCATAGCAATCGGCGTGCAATTGACATTTTTGCGGTCTGAAAATAAATTTCAAAATATATCACAGAAATAGGAAAATGCTATGCTAAAATAGTTTTCTAATTAATGAAAAAAATCAATTAATCAATTAATCAATCGATTCGAATATTTATTATTATGAATATTCAAACTTTTATAATTAGCATAATCAATCATTGATTTCCAAGGAAAAAAATTATAAGCTAAATTGAAGCATTTAATGATAATAGCTGGAGTTATTTTATTGATAATCAATCATTGATTTCCAAGGAAAAAAATTATAAGTTAAATTGAAGCATTTAATGATAATAGCTGGAGTTATTTTATTGATAACTTACACGCCATCAGTTTTCTCATAGATGGCGCCACTTTTTGCCTCACCTCGGATACCATCAGATAATTGAACATTCATGTTATTTGTTGAAAATGATATTGATTCTGATTGATGCGTTGTTGACGATGATGTTGATTCTGATTGATGCGTTGTTGACGATGATATTGATTCTGATTGGTGCATTGTTGACGATGATATTGATTCAGATTGTTGCAATGTTGAAGATGATGCTGATTCAGATTGTTGCAATGTTGAAGATGATGCTGATTCAGATTGTTGCAATGTTGAAGATGATGTTGGTTCCGATTGTTCCAACGAAGATGTTGATTCAGATTTCTGCAACGTTGAAGATGATGTTGGTTCCGATTGTTCCAACGAAGATGTTGATTCAGATTTCTGCAACGTTGAAGATGACGTTGATTCCAATTGCTGCAGCTTATTCTCTTCGAATAGTGCTGCTGCAGCATCCTTTATCATATTACTGTCATTCAATATTCTTTCTTCGAGTTCGCTTATCAGTGGAACAAAATTCTTGAATGCCTCAGATATACTCATCACTGGATCGAGTACTGCAGTAGTGTTAAAATTTTTTGCAGCATCTGCTTCAAGTGAATCTCGA
The DNA here is from genome assembly GCA_008729115.1 of Dirofilaria repens. Classification (NCBI taxonomy): domain Eukaryota; kingdom Metazoa; phylum Nematoda; class Chromadorea; order Rhabditida; family Onchocercidae; genus Dirofilaria; species Dirofilaria repens. The sequence continues at coordinate 91,724 of SNRZ01000135.1, forward strand.
TTATCATTGAATGCTGTTGCTTTGAGTGAAGTTGTTATCAGTGGAATAGAATTCTCGGTTGTCTCAGATACGTTCATTGATGGATGAGTACTCTCGAATGTTGTACTGACATTAAATTCCTCCTCATCTATTGATTTCGAAGTATCTTTCATATCAAGAATTTCTAAACTTTTATTATTCTTATCTGCGTCTTGTAAGCTATCCAGATTATTATCAGATGTGATTTTCATCGGTGTGGTAAATTCCGATGATTCGGTGATATCTTCAACAGCTGATGTACTTTCATGCATATTTGCCATTGTTGTTATCGGCGAATTGTTCTGTCGAATATCTATTATCTTCAAGATTTTTGCAATCTAAAAATTGATATTTTATAAATTCAACAAAAAAAAAAGTTAAAATTAATTTCGAACATACATGCATAAATTATCATTTATTAAAGAATTCCACAATCAACGATCACTAGCTATTTTACCTTATTTGTTGATCCATCAGTTTATTGATCTGATTTACATTTATTTAATTCACAATCAACGATCACTAATTATTTCACCTCATTTATTGATCCATCTCTTTATTTATCTAATTTATATCTACTTAATCACAATCAATGATCACTAACTATTTCAACTTACATGTTGATCCATCAATTTATTGATCCAACAATTTATTGATCTGATTTACATTTATTTAATTCACAATCAACGATCACTAATTATTTCACCTCATTTATTGATCCATCTCTTTATTTATCTAATTTATATCTACTTAATTTACAATCAATGATCACTAACTATTTCAACTTATTTGTTGATCCATCAATTTATTAATCGATCAATTTATTCATCTAATCTGTTTAATACAGTTGTTCATATTCACATAAAATTGAGGAATTTATTTTTGTAGGAATCTAAAATTAATCTATTCCCTGGGATTAGATTTGATAAAAGTAATGATAACGCTGATAATGAAAAAAAAACAAAGACTTACTTCATCTGTAATCAATGGTGTTGTTGAAATTGACGTAATATGAAGTATTACAAATAGAAACGAATAGTATATCTGATTCATCCTTTTTTAATTTTGAAATTATTCAAAATTCGTCCTGCTTATAAGCCTTAAAATAGTTATAATAGTTAAAAATATGTTTTTGAATTTATCAATTTATCAATAATTGGAAATGAAAAACATAAAAAGATTTAATTGAAATAGAAAAATAGGAGAAGGACGGAGTGAGGAATTTTCCATTTGAGAAAATATCAAAATGATATTGTTTGAATGATAATTTGAGTAAATGATAGCGCCTAATTATGATCCACTTAACAAACTTAATTGAACTTTACCGCCTAATACTCGAATATTCTAGTTTAAATTTGGAGGTTTTGATTTTATTCGATTATACTCTTGACCTATTATTTGACCTATTATTTACAGTAATTAGTTTAGAAAGATCAGAAGGGAGATCACTGATAGGAATTGAATATGATTTAAGTAATAATTGATAATTCAGGATAACTGTATGCAACAACTACTATCAAATTGGATCATTTATCACTGGCTATCATACATGCAGCATGCAGCATGCAGTATGCAGCTACCGCCTAGTACTCGAATATTTTAGTTTAAATTTGGAGATTTTGATTTTATTCGATTATACTCTTGACCCATTATTTACAGTAATTAGTTTAGAAAGACTAGAAGAAAGATCACTAAACATATATTCGATAGAAATTGAATATGATTTAAGTAATAATTGATAATTCAGGATAACTATATGCAAGGACTACTATCAAATTGAATCATTTATCATTAGTTATCATACATGCAACATGCAACATGCACCATGCAGCATGCAGCATGCAACATGCTGTTTTAGCTGAAAAAGATAATAAAGTGAGCAAGAAAGTTGAAAAAAAAAAATTAGTTAATAAAAAATGATTTTTTTGATTTTTTTTTAATCTTTTTAAATTTCGATCATAAATTAGCGTACTATCAAATTTCCCAACCAAATTTTGAATATTTTTGAAAATTTCAAAGTTTTTATTTTTGCTATAAAAAAGTTGCAATTTATTATGAATTTTTACAATAAAATTATTCGGCAATTATTCAGTAATTATCCAAATTCGTCGAGAAATCCTAATCTTTGAATTTTAGCTCGTCTGAAAGAAAATTGATAAAATTGATAATTGATTTAAATTTTTTAAAAATCATTTTTAATTTATAAGTATTTTGATAAAAATTTATTGAAAATTGCTAAAAATATATTTCAAATTAAAAATGCATTTCGAAATTTTAGTTGTAATATTTAAAATATATCAATCAAAGGAATGAATATAATATTTGAAATATGTCAATCAAAGAATTAAATTCGTATTGATTTCGTATTTTTAATAATTTTTAATTGACTAAAATATACTTATCAATCAGTTTTTACGCTTAGCAGAATTTTAATTAAACTATTAAGTACAAATATGCAAAGCTTAAAAGAATATTTGAATTGATATTATAATTAATTACAGGAAGAATCAGAAAAAATTTTCATTTTCAAATATAATTTAATCAAAATTTTACTACAATTAAAATAAAAATTGCAGCAAATTTTTTGATTAGTTTTTTGAGAAAAACGATGTAATAGTCGATGAATGATTTGAATTTAAAATAAAATTGGAATGCAATGATAAATAGAAAACAAGATTGATAATTTGTAATCATTTTTTGATATTTATCTCGGAATGAAGAAACAGAAATTAACGAAATTTTCTTCGAGATATTTTATCAAAAAAAAAAAAACAAAAAAAACTTTTGCAATTGAAAAATTCGTTTTGTCATTTTTTCCTTTTTTCTTTTGATACAATCATTTATTGAAATTAAAAATTAACATTTATTTTCTCCAACTTTCTTCTTCCTTACTGATATCTTATCATCGTCTATTTTATTGCGAAAAAAAAAAACAATGAAAAATAAACAAAAAGAAAATTTGGATGAAATAAATCAAATTTATATCAAAAAGATTAAAAATTACTCGATCATATTGACTATCAAAAAGAATCATATCAAAATTGACCTAATTTGATTAAAATTTATCAAAAAAAAGTGAAATTTCCTTTTATATGAATTATTATTAATTTTTAAAATTTATAGCACAATTTTGTTTATTCTTTCATATCTTTAATAAATACATCTTTATGTATATTAATATGTAATAAAAATAATAATGATAATTAATAATGATAATAGTCAATGAAAACAACAAAAATACTAGCAACAATGATAAGAATAATAGTAATAATGATAATGATAAATAACAATAATAATAATGATAATAATAATAATAATAATAATAATAATAATAATAATAATAACAATAATAATAGTAATAATAATATAGTAATAATAACAACAAATATTTGACAATGCTAATAATAACGAATATCTTAGATATCAGTAAGATATCATATCAAAGGAAGTGAAATGATATCTTATCTGACATCTGACCTATCCAATATCTGAAATAATAGTTTAGCTTATCAACAGCGAATTCAGAAAGATAATTATGAATCAGTTCAGATTCCACATATACTAATCATAAATAGTTTCAAATTGAATAACCTAATTTCCGAGCAATTTTTGGTTGCTCTAATAGACTGATAATTGTTGAATATAATGGATTAATGATTATATAATTAAATTTAATTAATTAATTAATATAAAAGATTATCAATTTTAATATTAATATGAAATTCAATAAAATTATAATTATTTTTTTTAGAAAAATATTTTTTGCTCAAAAAAAAAAATCACTTTCATATATATATTATAATTTTTTTAAATGTTACTTATTTGCTTCAAAGCAATTGTTCTTGTAAATTTAAATAATTTCCGAATATATATATATATGTATACAAATAATTGAACGATCGAGTATTCGAGTAATCAAGTAATCAATCATGCAATGATATAAGTAATCATTTATTTAATCAATCAAATAACCATGTATTTAGATAATCAAATAATCGACTAATTATATATGTATAATTAATTAAATGATCGATTGTGAAGAAACTCTGTCTACATTCATAAATTGGAATAAACTTTAAAAGAATGTAAAATGATCATTGAAGCATGAAGCCTAGCAATGATAACATATCTTTCTTATCAGTTCAGTTAATAATCAATCTTTTAATGAAAAAGAAATTTACAAAATTGAAAAATAATATTTTTCAAAAGTTAACATTTCAACCTACCACATCGTTTACTTTCGTTGATTCATATTTTTTTAATTTTCTAAATTATTACGATAATAAAAGCAATAACGGTGTTTGAAAAGCATTGATAATGATAATGTTAAACTTCATGTTTCACATCATTGCATCTTATCAGTGCCTTCATCAATATAAAGTGATAGCGATGACTGATCATATGTATAAAGAAATATGCAATGCTTTTTATCTTTTGTTTAAAATAAAACAAAAATTCCAAGCGATTTTTTTTTTATCAAAGCATAAAAATGATAATAAATAATTGCAGATGCTATTGTATATCATTCCGATTTATTTTAATTATTGGAATTATTTTTACAATTATTTCACTTCTTCTATGGAAACTATTTCCTCTACTATTTAAGCTATGTTAATTTCAGTTAGTTTTCCTCTTTTTTTTTTATTATCATTTATATCATTTAATGATAAAATTATCAATATACGATATTATTTCAATTGGATTATTTAATTAGATTGATAAAAAATAAAACATATTTTAAAAAAGATGCTAAAAATATTTCAACAAGAAATAAAATCCCACCCTTAAATCCAAAATAATATTACTGATAAGAATTGATAGATTAATCAATTGATATATTCCCACATGAATAATATTATTATTTGCTAATTTCTAAATTTTTTTTCTGCAATAAATTTGATGATACAATTAGATATAACATTCTAGCATGAATAATTCGATGAATTTGCAAAAATTACACCGCAAAAGATGATATCACAGTGAAGTGATAATAAAACAGTGATTAAATTTTAAGCAAATGATGAAATGATAACATCAGGTGAAAATAATTTAATTTAAATGAGAGAATATTAAGTAAAAAATTTTAAAATTTATTTTCAAAAATCGAATCTCTTTAAATTAGTAGTATTATTTTATGATAAAACAGCATGCAAATAGCTATTAGGAAAATAAACATTGATTAAAATGAAGTTGAACTTAATAATGTTAATTTATCAAACATTTGAACAATTAAATGATAATGTATTGATAAAGATAACAGTTATTGATCATTGCAAAAATCATTTTAGAATTTAACAAGCATAAATCATATAAATTCGAAATATAGTATATGTTTTTACCTATGATTTAATCCTGATAAATTATGCCCATAATTTAATTCTATATAAATTTTGCCTATAATTTAATTCTGATAAATTTCCTACCCGTAATTTGATTCTGATAAATTTTGCCTATAATTTAATTCTGATAAATTTCATCCATAATTTGATTTTGATAAATTTTATCTATAATTTAATGCTGATAATTTCTATTTATAATTTGGATTTAACAATATTCTAATAAAACATTTCAATTTAGAATATGATATTATCAGTATCTAGTGATGGTCGATTATCACATTCCAGCATGTTATTATCTGAACCACCTCTAAATCTCACAATGTCTATCAGTCTCTTCAATATCACTAATAGTAAACAGGTTGAATTTTTCTTTTTTTTTTTTCAATAAATTAACTCATCCGATGTAATTGTCTCCAATGATTAATTATCAATTTTTTATCACTGTTAATTATTATTTTAATTAATTAATTAGGCGCGAAGCAAACATTGATATTACTGTTATATTTGGGGCATGAATCTTATATTTATAAATATGAATGCGTTGTATGTGAGTGGGTGTGTAAATGCGTGGATGCACTGGTGGGAGGATTATTGCGTGGGTGTAAGCACACGTGGATATACCTGACAGTTGCTGCACAAATTTGTGTGCTTCAAAGCAAGAATGTATATGGGTGGCTATGAATGCATGGGTGTGCGTGAGTTGGATGCACTGGTGGGAGGATTATTGCGTGGGTGTAAGTACACGTGGATATATCTGACAGTTGCTGCACAAATTTGTGTTCTTCAAAGAACATGCATATGTGTGGGTGGATGTAAATGCATGGGTGCGCGTAATGTGGCTGGATTGTTGCGTGGGTGTTTGGGAAGTTCACGTTGGTATATCTGACAGTTAATGCACAAATTTGTGTCCTTTAAACATGCATATGTGTGGTTCTACTGTTGGATTGGGATTGATTGTTGCGTGGGTGTTTGGAACATGTGGGCGTATTTGACAGTAAATGTAAAAATTTGATAGTACATGCATATGTGTGGGCGGATGTGAATGCATAGGTGTGCATAATGCGTAATGTTGGGTGACATGAAGATGTATTTGACAGAAGATGTAGAAATTTGTGTCCTTCAAAGCAAGAATATATGTGAGTGGATATGAATGCATGGATGTGCATGAGTGGGTGTGTAAATGTGTGGATGTACTGTTGGATTGATGCGTGGGTGTTTGGGGCATGTGGGCGTATTTGACAGTAAATGTAAAAAATTGTGCCCTTCAGAGCAAGCATTTGTGTGGGTGGATGTGAATATATTGCTGCGCAGGTGGGCGAATTACTGTAGACGTAAGCATACGAGCGTGGGTGTACTTATATTTAGCTGTAAGTATATGTAAAAATAAATGTGTCCGCTGAATGAATAATATATGCAAATGTTAATTTAATTTAATTGATTAGAAATGAAAAATGAAACAATTACCTTTTTAAAAATAAAAAGCTATTTCGGAAATGATGATAAGGAAACATTTTCTTATCACCATTTATTATTTTAGATATGATGATAAGGAAACTTTTTCCTATCACCACTTATTTTCGTTCTTTGAATATTTGAAAAATTTCTAATTTATACCTAAGAAAAAGAAAAATTGCCTTTACAGAGAATAAAATCATAGTTTAAAATTTTGAATTTACAGATACAATATCATACTGCAAAACCAAATATTACTGAAGAAGGACCTTTTTCATTTCGGTAACTGATTATTTTAGTTTTTAAATTGTTTACTAAATTTTAATTGATTAGGAATGAAAATTGAAGCAATTCCCTCTTTGTTAAATGTGGCTAGACTTATTTATCAAATCATTAAGAATATTAATCACAAAGATTTAGTTATAACCAGGATTTTCTTATCAATAAAATTTTGTTTTATTTATAATCAGGATTTTCTTATCAATAAAATTTTGTTTTATTTATAATCAGGATTTTCTTATCAATAAAATTTTGATATCTTTAACATTATGAATTTTTAATCTTTCAGGATAACAGAAAGAAAGAAAGATTTAAATTTTAGCAATGATGGTAATACAGTTTATTACAAAAGTTATAAGCAATATTTCTACGAGCCAAATATATCATATCCAATGTATCATCATAATCCCGAATTGATAATTCCAAATGTTGTAGCATTGGTATTCTAATTTAAAACTTTTCGCTTTTTCATTTATCAATTATTCGATTATTTAAGTTTCTAATTTATTGAATTTCATTTCTTTTTTTATTAATCATTCCAACTTCAAAAGCTGTTTTATAATTTTTAAAACTTATACAATACTTGAAATAATGATAAATTATAGAAGTATTTTTACATCAAAAAATCATTACTATTTTTCATGGAATTGCTAAAATTTTAGAAAAGCTTAGAAAGTTTCGCTTTAATATTTAAAATTTCAAAACTTAAAAATTAATTATATTTGAAATCTCAAAATTTAAAAATTAATTAATTATCTCACATATATATTCATTCGAATGGAATTATAAATTTGATTTATTATTTTCTACTTTTTTCAATTTAAAATAAATAAATTTGATAAAAAATAATTTCTTTTTTTTTTGAGTAATAAAAGTTAAAAAAAATTTTTTTAGGGTGCAATAACATATATGATTCAAGAGAAGAAATGTGGTTCAACATGTCGACTGATAATTGATATCGGATTACTCTTAACAGGCGAATATCCATTTCGGTTAGCATGAATTTCTCGTAAAAGTAGATATCAAATTTGTATTAATTTTAATTTTTAAATATAAAAAAAAATCGCTAAATTACTGTTTCAATATTTCAATTTTTTTATTTCGATTCTTTTTATTTCAATTTTTTCAAATTTATTTTTTATTTATTACTTTAAATAATCATTATTTGAATATTTCAATTTTTTTATTTCAATTTTTATAAAATTATTTAAATTATTTCTTATTTATTACTTAAATTGTTTTAAATCATTTATCATTTACATAAATTATTTATTTAAATTATTTTATTAAATTATCAGATTATCATTTTGATTAAATCGTTATTTCAATTTTTTTCCGATTAATTAAAATGAATTTATATAAATCAAAATATTAAATGAATTGCTTTTATTTTTTTTTTTTTTTTAATTAAAAAAAATGAAATAATTTCAGGAAAATAAGACCATTGGATGCTATAATTCATGGATACGATGATCCATTAATTTCATTTGTTAATTCACCTTTTTTCAAATATCTTAGTGATACATTTAACAATGGTAAATCAATTATTCCATTTAAAATTCCACAGGTATCATCAAATTTTACTATTCTCTTATTGCAGGTGTATTTTTCTTTGTCAAAAAAAAAAAAAAATTCGCAAAAAATAATCGAAAATTTAAAATCTAAAATATAATTTCATCCAAATTGTTTCATCCAAATTGTTTATTATGCAATTCATTCATCTCATTTTGATTTTAAAATATTCGAATAATCGAATAATGAAAAACTCGAATTTTCAAATATTTCAATATTTGTTTGATAAATGATAATTGATAATTATTTATTCGATTTAATTAATTTTCTCCTTTCTTTTAATTATACTTATTGTTTAGGGATTTTATGGCAGTTTTTAAAATTTAATATTACATCGAATATTGCAATTTTAAAATATTGCAATATTTGTTTTTTTAAATGATAATTGCTTACTCAGTTTAATTAACTTTTTCCTTATTTTGATCGTACTTATTGTCTTGGAATTTTGTGGCAATTTTTGGCCAAAAATTCAATATAACATCGAATATTACAATTTTAAAAATATTTCAATATTTGTTTACTTAATGATAATTGATAATTATTTACTAACTTTATTTACTTAGTATTTTATTTTTTAATTATGCTTATTATCTTGAAATTTTATGGCCATAAAGTTCAACATGACATCAAGTCTTTTAGCTTAATAATTCTAATGATGAAGATTATATTATTGAAACGGGCAAAAAAGATATTAATTTAATTGGCACAATTCGAAATTGGGCCGGATCTGATCATTTGCCAATATCATGGTGGCAAACTACGGAAGCACGGATGATCAATGGGACTGGTCCATTTTTTTTTTGAATTTTTAATTTTCAAAATTTGATCTTTAATTTAAAATTATTAAATTTTTAAATTTCGCAAGATGTAACTGCGGTTCAAATAATTTATCATTTCCTTTTTAAATTGCTAAAAGTAAAAAATGAAAACTTTTTGTTTTTGTTTACGTTATCAATAAAGATTTTGGATTAATTGATATATGCTGATAAGTTCTAAAGTTATACTATAGTTAAATAAATACTTTCAAATTTCAGATACCGGAAGTTTTGCACCGCTACATTTAACACCAATCACTATTCTCCCTTTCTTTAATTCATTTTTATGCCGGTATGATCAAATCACTAATATCAGTACTTATCTTAAGTTAATATCACTACTTAAGTACTTATCTTAAGTCAAATAAATTTACAATAAAAAATTACAACTTAAAAAAAGTTTTTGAATATCATAAAATCCTTGCAATAATATTTTTTTCAGATCATTTACAGCGGTATTTTCTAAACAATCAACTTATAAAGAATGAAAAGCCTAGAATTTACAGTTCGAGAGGAAGAATTTGATACAGTAAGCAATAAGTATATCGGTTTTCGATATCGTAATCTCGAGAAAGTCAAATATTTCCCGGAATGGAATCCATGCTCAAGGTTAGGAAGTAATTTTACTTTCTAATTCCATGGATTTCAGCATTTTAAAGTGAAAGTTTTAGAATAGGAATCTAAAAAAAAACGACGACTGAATATCTTATATATATATATGTTTAATTTCTTGATATCAGTAATTTAATATTATCACTTTCGTCACCTAATTTTATCACTTTATCTTCTAATTTTTTATCACTTCCATATATATTTATATGAAATCCTAGTATTGAATTATTTAATACATAAATTAAAAATCATTAACTCTGAAATTATTCTTTTATTCCATTTCAAGTAGTTCATTTCAAATTAATTCAATTATTTAAGTTAATACTTAGCTATTTATCTTCTATAACATTATGTCAAATTTTAATAAATTTTAGGATGACGAGAAATATCAGTTTTGCTTCATGTTCAAATGCAAGCATTAATTGTTTATTAAAGGAAAACTTATGTCATCATTGTTGTCATGGAAGTTACGTAAATGGAACATACCTGTTACCACCTGGAATGTTTCCACTTGTATGCTTTCCAGGTATTCTATTTTTACTCCTTAAAAATAGGAAGTTAAATAGAAAGTTAGTTATGTTGATAGAACACCTGAAATGTATCCATTCTTTAATTTCTAGCTATTCTACTTTTACTCTTTAAAATCAGAAACTTTTCGACGATTCTGAATTTATAGTTTAATTTCTTGATATCAGTAATTTAATGTTATCACTTTCGTCACCTAATTTTATCACTTTATTTTCTAATTTTTTATCACTTCCTTTTTAACGTCATTTGTGTTCATTTGTTTTTCTCTCGTGAAGACTAAAATTACACTATTTTTTCAAACTTACTTAAAAAATTAAGATGTATTTAAAATTTAATATCAAATACTGCTTGCTATCTGGTTGCAGAGTTAAAATTTTGTTTTGGAATATAACAAGTTTAAATTTTTTTTTTCTGATATAAGTTGTCTAAATTTAAAACTTAAATACATATACAATTGTCAGGCAAAAATGAGACATCACCATTATCAGCTATCATATCACCACCTTATTTTTCTTATTCACCGGAAGAAGTTATTAATTCGATGATAGGTTTGCCACGATTGAATGTTAAACCATCAACATTCACATTTGTTCGAGAATCGGTAAACATAAGAAATTTCTTCGATTTTTTTTTTTTGCAAATCACAACTGATAAATAATTATCATATTTTATCAAGAAATGAAATTTACTTATAAAAATATAAATTTAATAAAATTTTTATATTTTAACATTCTTTTTATAGCTTACGGGATTATTGATGCAATTTGATATTCAATTCATGATATCATTTCCAATATTTCAAACAAATCAATCAATGTAAGTTATCGTTGTGTTTTTTTTTTATTTGATTTCAAAAATAGCATCCAAAAAAAAAATAAATTATTTCTTGGATTATTATAGCATATATAATTAAACTTTTCAATCTTTCATAAAATTAAATTAAAAATTTGAAATTAATTTTTCAAATGAAATAAGTATTTGTTGAAAAATATTTGCTTTTTAGGATTGCAACTAAATTACCAAATTTGATGATACCAATGATATTAGTGCGAATGCACGGTGAACTTAACGATGACCTATTGAAGAAACTTTTTAATAGTATATAATATCAATTCCGAAATATGTTAAACAAATACAAATTATCGTCGGGATTTTAGGAATTTGTATTTTAGTGGGAAATTGTATCTTTTTTTTGGTGCAACATTGTCGAGAATTCAAACAAACTCTGATAATAAGTCATTGATAAAATTGGATAAATTTAATTTCAAGCTAACTTTTAATAAATTTTAATTTTTATGCAAATTTTCTTTTCGTTTTTCTTCAAATTAATCGTAAAAATATTTCGTTTTTAACAAATGCTAAGATCATTTTGTTAAATCTGAACTATTATTGATCAACAAGAATTTTCAATAAACATTTAGATTTTTTAGAAAAAAAAAGAATGAAAGGTTTAAATTTAATTTGAAAATAAAAATAATCCTCATAGTAATAAATCAAATTAAAACAAGTTTTTTAATTTATCTTTACTGATATGTACTGATATGAATTATCGATTAAAATAACTGCAAATATTGCATTAGAAATCATAATTCTCGAGCATTTTGCAAAATTTATCCTACATAATTTGTTAAATTTGAAATTACAAAAAATCATTTTTTTATTTCTAACCTAATTTTTCGAATATTAAATGAAAATTCCAATTCAAATAAATGATAATTTAGTTTTAGGAATTTCTTTTGTTTGAAATTATTAAAATTAATTCCAATTAAAATTATTATATTCAAATACGAAAAATTTTATGGGAAACAAAACCTATTTCATTTTTACTATTTTTATCATTTATTGATGCAAAGTTTAATAAAGTGATATGTTATTTTGCATAATTTATGACTGTGTCGAGAAATATAACAATCAATCAATCAGTCAATCGATTAATCAATCAATCAATCAATGGATCATAATGCATGTGTTCGTTAGCATTATGATCAATTCTGAATAGATAATTTTAATTTTTTTTTCCATTTCGTTATTTATTTTAATATTTGGTATCACCCAATTTTTGGATATTACAGTAAGCTATAAAATTAATTGATTAATATTATGAAATTATTTAAAAATTTCTTCAAAATTAAGTAAAGAAAATATTGCATTTATTAAATAATCATTTTATAATATTCATTTATACGATAATTAACTAATAATAATCGATTATCAAATTTAGCCTTTAGCCTAATTAATAAACTTAATTTTTGTAAATTAAGTTTACTGACGCTATGCTAACTTTTTTTGAAGCAAAAATCCAAGTTTCTTGGAATATTAAATTAAAAAAAAATAACTAAAAATTATCATATAAAAAATTAACTATAAAATTGATTTTTGACGTAAAAATTATTGCTATATTATGATATACTTAAATAACACAAATCTCGATGTTCATAAAATGAATAATTCAAAAACGTTTAAGCGTCTATACGTTAGTTTGTTCACGTTATCAAGGAATATTACTTAGTAATATCACGTAAGTAAGTTACACACATTTATGGCGTTAATCATCATATGCAACTACTAGTAGTGAAAATTTCTGAATAAAGCAAGTAATACATTCGAGGTAAACGTAAACGAAGAAAAACGTCGCAATGACGATGGTAAAACGTCAAGTAAGTACATTTTTCACGTTAAATATTTTCGTCCATTAATAAATTACAATTTTGTTTTCAAAAGAACGTCACAATAACGTGGCAAGACGTCAAATAAGTACCTTTTTCACGTCAAATATTTTCGTCCATTAATAAATTACAATTTTGCTTTCAAAAAAAAGACGAGAAAAAAATGGAAAAAAGAAATAAAAAAATGAATGCTATAAAATATCTTATCATTCGATATATTTTTAAAAAATCTTATCAATTTTTTTGAATTAAAAATTTAATTTTAACTTTTTAACAAATCAATTAATTAAAAAATTATTATAAAAATAATAATAAATTTCTGTACATTTGATATGGAAGCAAAGATTTCTTTTCAAACAAGAAGATTGCAAAGCCTAAAAGATAAGAAAATAAAACTTATCAATAATGGTTTTAGCATAAAAGTTTTTTTGATAATATTTTATCATGATAAATAGACCAATGAAAATTTCAGTAAAAATTTTTCTTATTTAAATTTGAATTTTAATTATTTGAGCAAAATTATTCATTGAAAAAAAAAAATTGTGTTATAAATGATTTGAGAAGCGAAAATTTGATTAAAATTCAAATAATTTTAATATTTTAATATTTAATCAAATCAAAATAAAATTTTTGAATTTTGATCAAAAGCTTAAAAAGTTTTCAAAATTGAAATTAATATTAGAAATGACCTTTTGACCCATTACCGAAAATTATAGCAAAAATCGCATACCATTACAAATGCTTATGAAAATTATATAAATCATCATCTACAGAAATGCAAGTACCAAAACCACTATTTGGTTTCCAACCATTCTCGTCACATACCAATGTTGCTTCACCGTCCAACCTGTATCCTTTATTACAACTTAATACAGCTGTGGTACCAACCTGGTAGTCTTTCGTATAATTGTTGTAAATATAGTAAATCTGAAATGTTATCATTTTATCATATATTAATCATTTCAAATATTTCTCTCTCCCCTTTAATCTTTACAAAAATACTTTTTTTTCCTAGATTCTCGACATAAATTCTCGACAATAGGAGAAAAATTAATTTCAGTAATTAGTTATACAGTATTGAAATGAACGAGAAATTATAAATTTGAAGAATTGAAAAATCATAAAAACATAATTTATTATTATTGTGAATTATGATAGACTTGAAATATTATCAGTCTGTTTTCAATATGAAATTAATTTTTTTAATTAACGCTAATTACAGTAGAATTAATTAATTGCGTATTGAAATGAATGAAATTGAATGAATTGAAAATTAGAAATTTTGAAATATTAAAAATTGCGAAAATTAGAAATTTTGAAATATTAAAAATTGCGAAACTTAGAAATTTTGAAATATTAAAAATTGCGAAAATTAGAAATTTTGAAATATTAAAAATTGCGAAACTTAGAAATTTTGAAATATTAAAAATTGCGAAAATTAGAAATTTTGAAATATTAAAATTTGCGAAAATTAGAAATTTTGAAATATTAAAAATTGCGAAAATTAGAAATTTTGAAATATTAAAAATTGCGAAAATTAGAAATTTTGAAATATTAAAAATTGCGAAAATTAGAAATTTTGAAATATTAAAATTTGCGAAAATTAGAAATTTTGAAATATTAAAAATTGCGAAAATTAGAAACTTTGAAATATTAAAAATTGCGAAAATTAGAAAATTAAATATTAAAAATTGCGAAAATTAGAAATTGCGAAATTATGACGAAAAAAGTATTTTAAAAAGAATGAAAAATGAATAATAATAATTATCAAAATTCCTACTAAAAAAAGTATCTCTCCTTCTACCTTTCCATTTGGTGGAGAATGAAGTGGTATACAGGAATCAATGGTTATCTTGTTATCAGTTATAGGTTGACAAATTCCAACTGTTGGTATCCAATAACCATTTTGACAGTATGACAATTGCTTACCGCTAATGATATAACCAGTATTACATTGCAACTTTGCAATGGTACCATTATTATACCAGGTTGTACTATTATTACCTTCGTATATAATCTATAACTAAGATCATATTAACAATTATAAGGCTAAAATTGAATAGGCGCAAAAAAAATTAGGCTAATTTCCTTGTTTCAAAAATCAGCCTAATTTAAAGAAATTTAAAAATAGTAATTAATACTATTGTTAATTTCATATATAATCCATAACTATGATTTTATTTATAATTATAAGGCTAAAATTAAGAAGTAAAAAAATTAGGCTAATTTTCTTATTTGAAAAATTAGCTTAATTTAAAGACATTTAAAAATACTAAATTACTGTATTAGGATAAGTTTTATTTATTATTATAAGGCTAAAATTAAAAAGCAAAGAATTAGGCTAATTTTGCAAATAACAAAATTAGCCTAATTTAAACACATCTAAAAGCACTAAATTACTGTATTAGGATAAGATAAGAATTTCTAATAAATTTTTTTTTTAATTTATAATAAAACTTTTCATTTTTAGATTAAATAAAATTAACCATTCCATTTGCAGATATAGTGGATATTTCCGAACATACACCAAGTGGTTTGATAATATTTTTAACATATTGTTGGTGTTGTTGGTGTTGTTGTTCCTGTCCTTTTGGTATATCAGGTTGGCAGCTGCCAACACCAGGCCAAGGTGACCAAATACCATTTTGGCAATAGGATATTGATCGTCCCAATAATACATATCCATCATCACAAAGTAAACTTGCCATTGTGCCAAGTTCGTACACATTATTTCTATTTACATTACTATAGTATATCTAAAATTATCACAGATTTAATTTCTGTGAAATTTGCATAAATAAAGGTGATAAGCTTTTAAATAAATTAATCATGCATAGATAAGATGATATAAACAAATATCATAAATGTAAATTGTAAGAGTATAAGATTTTATGATAAATATTAAATAATAAATTGTAAAATAACGAATAAATATTAACTATTAATAAAATAATTAATTAATTATACTAAAAAATATCTTTAAAATAGCAATCATTGATTGATAAGAAAGATATGTTTAGAATAAACAAATATTAATTACATATAATAATTATATTTCTACTAATATTCTAATTAATATTCTTATATTAATCTAAACGTTAATTGATATTCTTATATTTAATCTAAACGTTATCACTTCTGATCTTTGACTGTTTATGTTTAATAAACTATTGGAAATTATAATTCAAAAATTTTTGAAAAATACAATTGAAATTTTAAATCTGAAAAAAAAAATTAGCGCAAATTTATACTTTTCCATTAGAAACAGGTGGAGAAGCTGGACAATCAATCGGTGACATATCTGCTTGTCTTATATCACTCCTTACCTGTCCTTCATTAGCACCTGTAATAGCAAATAAACGTGAAAACGTTTACGTGAAGGAAAAACTGCGTGAAAAACTTCAACTATAAGTTAAGCATGATGTAAAAATAGCTAACATGTGAAGCATTTAAAATTTTTTTAGTGAATTAATAAAAATTTTAAAAATTTATATCTGTATGAATTGTGCGATTTTAAGAAATGATAATTTTAGATAAGCAAAGAAGTGAGTGATAAGAAATGGATTTAGAAAAACATGCATAAAATTATCTTATCTCTTCCTAAATTTGCTCACTTAAAATGTTAGAAGCATGAAATTTAGAAAATTTAAGCTTATCAATCTTGAAAATATCTAATATTATTTTATTTTCATATCAATGAAGAAGCGCGTTTTTCTTGCAGTTTTAAAATTTAAATTAAAATCTTTATTATCATCAAAAAATATCAACGACAAAATTGAAATCATTTAATGCGAAACAAACTTTAAATGATATAACAGTGATATGATCAAGTTATCATTTTATATTTTATAAATATCATTGTTATATTTATACATTTACAGGTAATCAAGTAATCTTTCAATTATTTCTGTTTGATCCAATATGAAAAGATAGAGCAATTTGCCGTACATTTTCATGAATTTCATAAAGAAAAAAATAAACAAATTTGATAAGATAAATATATTGATAAGATTCATCCAGGTGTGCAAAATCATTTACCTACCATCACTTATTGGACATTGGCCAAGCATCGGAGGATTCCATGATCCATTGATGCAAGTTGATACTGTTATTCCCAACGGTATATTACCAGTATTACAGGTTAGTGTTGCTGTTGTTCCACTATCATATGGTGCTAATATGCTCTTCTAAATAGATCATTTTAAAACTTTGCCCAAAAATTACCCGAAAAAATTGCCCGAAGAGTAATCGTAACCATAATTGCTCTTAAGTAGCTTTTATTTTTATTGGCCAACATTTGGAAAAAATTTTAACTTTACCATCCTTAAACAGTTACAATAAAATTTTATATCTAAAGTTACCCAAAAATTGCACGAGAAAAAGATACTACTGTAGCTGTTCTTGCATTATTCTTCTTGGCCAACATTTTGAATGGGATTTCAATTTAAGGATAAATCTGAGTAATAATTCGATCAAAATAGATCAATTCTGTTTAATCCTAAATTAGCTTAACTTACGGTAGAATATCGTATATTCCCGTTCGCTACAGTAGGCAATTCAAATAAACATGGTCCAGAAATGGACGATTGGATTAGTCCTGAACCGATCATACTTTGCTGACAAAATCCTAACGATGGTTCCCATTGTCCTATAAAAATAAATGAATTTTATAGATTAATTCACTACTAGAATATCTATTTTATAAAAAATTTAAATTAAACTTAAAGTGTTTTTTTTCATAAATTATTCAAATTTATCATTCCACAAAAATTTAGCTTTTATGAATCAAAAAAATTGATCCAAATATTGTCGAAATTATCAATTCTTATTGAAATTAAGGAAACTTTTTAGATTGTAATTTGTTGAAAATCTTATTTAAATTTAAAAAATAATTGAAACCATAAAATATTTTATTCAATAATTTGCAATTGAAAAAGTTTCTCACCATTTTTACAGATCGATTCTACCGGGCCAATTGGAACAAAGCCAAGATCACAAATTAAATTAGCTGTTGTTTTTGAAGAATATACATTTGAAGTCGTATCTGAATATGTCACATCACCATTAGTTCGTTTCGATATTGGTATGCAAGGTAATTCATTGAATTTTAATAAACCTGAAATTTCAGAAAGGTAGCTGAGTGAAAGTTTTTAAGTTATAATAAAAATAAATATGTTTAAAATTTCTTTCAATAATTGAAAATTAAAAAAATTTTTGATTTAAATTGAATTTTTTTTTTAATTAAAAAAATAATGATTATTTCATACTTTGAACATTTCCCGGTCCTGGTACACAATGTGCTAAAAGTGGTGGCGAAAAAACACCATTGGTGCATATGGTAGTTGATAAACCAACAAGCATATAATTTGTATTGCAGATTACGGTAGCTATCGTACCGGTTGGGAATGGTCCTATTTCTGAACCATATGAATACGATATTCGACTGTTAATAGGTGCTGGAAGAGCAGAACATTGTGCTCCAATTACATTTATTGAACTATCGATGGGTACACCTGAAAAATAAATGAAACTTAAATAATTGCTATGTTTAATTACAAATATGTTTTATTAATTTGCGAAAAATTTTTGAGAGTTTTTTTGCCAAAACTAAATTAATCGCTTATCAAGTTATCAGGTGATAACAATTATACGCAACAAACAATTGCTTTTTAATTGCAGGAACAAATTAATCACTTATCATATCATCATAAAAAAGCTACGTTTAAAATTTGAATAATTATTTCACTATTTATAAATGTGTTTTATTAATTTACACTAGAAATATTTTAAAATTCTTTTTCCGAAAAACAAATTAATAAAAATATTTGAATAACGAAAAAAAAACCGGAACCAAGAAATCCTGATCCTGTATCAAGACATTGTCCCAATACAATAGGTGACCAAATTCCATTTAAACAGGTTGACGATGTAGCACCAACTGGTCTAAAGCCAAGATCACAACTTATGGTAGCTATGGTTCCTGCTGGAAACGATCTATTAATTGAACCAGTGCTATAGTTGATATGTCCATTTGCCGGAGGTGTTATACCAATAGTACAACTACCTACCATAGTATCAATCGATGATGCTAAAAACGTACATACACGATACTGTATACAAATTACAGTATATATTTAATAATACGGTACACAATTACAGTATATATTTAGCAGTACAGTATGCAAACTATTAATAAGAGTTGGAAAATAGCCTTTCAAATTTTACCAAGAAAAATAGTATTTTTTTATTAGTATTGTTTTTTTTTGATCATATTTAAAATATTTTGTGAATAAATTTTTTGAAATTTTATAAAGCGATTATAAAATTACTATATATATATATGTATATGTACTGTAATGCTGAAAGAAAAAAAATTTTTTTATAAATTATAATTTGATTTTTTCTTAAATATAAATCGTTTTTTTGTTTAAAATTTTTCTTAACAAAAAAAATTTATTTTCTTTTCATTAAATAACAATTTATCAATTTAATTTAACTTAACAAACAAAGATTAAAGCAATTTCGAATTATTAAAATTAAAATTAAAATTAATCAAATTCTGATTGAAATTGATACAAATGTGCTTAGAAGATATATTATTAAACGAATTGGTATCACACATATAATCTTCGGAAATTATAATTTATTTTTAAACTGATAATAAATAATTGCCTAAAATTTGAACTTAGCACAAACCTCCTTTATCAAATTGTAAACATTGTGTTGGTATTGACGGGTACCATTCTCCATTTTGACATGTAGCTATCACAGAACCTGCTGGTGTGTATCCCGGTTTACACCGGATATTAGCTCTGGTTAATGCCGGATAAGGTGGATGAGTAGCATCATTTGAGTATACAACAATACCATTATCTGGTATCGGATAATTCTTCAAACAATCATTTAATTTGGCAACAGAATCTGAAAACTTAATATCAATATTATCATCAAATTTCCAATTTTTTTTCTGCTACACAAAAATTATATTATAATTTGCTAAGAATTATATTATAAATTTGTAATAAAACTTGAAAAAACATTAAAAATTTAGAATTATTAATTAAAATAATTATAAATTTGAATTGAGTGAGAATAAATTGATTTAAATTTTTGGAAATTTAAAAAGTTTCTGAATGAAATTAACGAAATGAATGAATACTTGTAGGATTTTTGCCATCTGGCAATGAACATACGCCAATTTCACGTGGAATCCACGAACCATTATCACAAGCTGCTAGTAATGGTCCACGTGAAACACCGTGTGCACATTCTAACATAGCTATGGTACCAGGCGGAAATGGACCCAACGGACCACCTGTACAATCAAAAAGCAAAATTTCAATAAATTCATAGCAACGATTGATCAAATTTTAAAAGCGATTTAATAATAAGAATAAAAAAAAAAATTTGAAAAATTCAATTCAATACCTCTACTGTAAGTTATGGTACCACCAATTGGAGTTAATAGGCCAAAGAGACATGAATTTCGTACTGGTGCTGATGCAATTTCTGATGGCAAAATACAGACTCCTAAATTTGGTGGCTTCCAAATTGAATCTTCACATATTGATAAAAGTGCACCTAAAATTTATCAATTTTACTAAAAAAAATAAAATGAATGAATGCAAAATTTTTTCATTACTATAAAAAAAAAAGAAACAAAAGTAATTAGAAGAAATGAGGATTTTGCTCTTTTTTTTTTTCAAATATAACCTTTCGAAGTTTTGCATAATTTTCAAATATAATTTTAATAATTTTTAATATTCAACACAATCAATAGTTAAAAATATCGTTCAAAAACTTTATGCTTTACTAAGCAATAATTTTTTTTTTTAAGAGATAAATTTCTTACAATTTTCAATTTAAATTATTCATCTAAATGTGATCCATTTATTGATCTGAATTGTGCATCTAATTTGATCAATTTATTGATCTAAATTATTCATCTAAATGTGATCCATTTATTGATCTGAATTGTGCATCTAATTTGATCTATTTATTGAATGATACTTGGAAGAGAATATTGGTGTACAAAAAGAAGCTTTAATGAAATTTAAAATTTTATAAAATTAATTAAAGAATAAATTGACGATTATGAAAAGACCATAAATGGTGTAGCCATCACTACAACGTATAATTGCGACAGTTTCTGATGGATATGCTCCAAGCGAATTTGGCTCATTGGAATATGATAATTGACCATTTGAAATAATTGGATGACCAGTTGGACATGACCTCATCTGTTGAAAAGAAAAAAAAAGTTGAAATGTTATCAGATAATCAATTTATACTTGAAAGCGAATAACAGAACGTATGTACCATAGGCCATTTTTGCACTGATAACCAGGCTATTTTTTGCACTGATAATAATACGAAGAAAAATTTACCTGTCGTTTTCCTCTTTGATCTCTTCGTTTAATATCCTAAAATTATTTCATTTCATAACAGAACAACAGTAGCATTCATTTGATAATTGATTTAAAGCTTATCAGAAATTTCTGACAATTTTAAAAATTCCAATTTTACCAAAGGTTTATGATGATTTAGCTTCTTCAATCAATCAAAGATTTATGGTAATTCAAAATTTCAATTTGTCAGAAATTTCTGGTAAATTAAAACTTTGAACCTATCTTTTCAACTTATCAGAGATTACCAATGATGACAAATTTTCAATTTATCAAAGATTTCTAAATAACATTTAAAATTTTCGACTTATTAAAAGATCATTATAAAAATCAGTGATGATTTTCAACTTGTCAGAAGCATATGAGGATTCAAAAATATCACCCCTTATCAGAGATAATTGATGATTATAAAAATTTTCAATTCATCAAAGATTTTCTGATAATTTCAAACTTTCAACTATCGGGTTGTAATTTTGAGGTTTATTTCACATTTGCAGAAAAATCCATAAAAAATCCATAAAGTATACCTTTTGACAAGTTCCAAGAATTGGAGTAGGTGACCAACCATCTGATTCACATATCAATGCATCAATACCATCAGCAACATATCCATTTAAACATTCCAATTCAACAACTGTTCCAATTGTTATATTATTTTTACTACCCATTATATATTTGACCTTTAAAAATTTGACCTTTGAAAATATATATCTGACCTTTAAAAATTTAACCTCTTTACGATAACTAATTGTTATTCCAATATTATGATTAATTGTTTTTTTTAGTTTCAAGATTAATTTCATTTTACTCATTTATTACCTGTTTTATTTTATTACCTGTGTTTTATAATGATCATCGAGAAATCAAGCAAAAAGTTTTTTTCGTAAGTTTTGAAAATTTTTTTGTATAAGATGAAAAAATTAATGTGAGATTGAAGTTAATAAGTAATTTCGAATTAAATTTAAGCATAATCAATTACTACCTGGTATTATTATAATAATTATTTAATAGCTTAAAATTAAATTTAAGTATTAATTGAATATCATGGCAATGTTGTAATTATTAAATAGTTTTGAATTAAATTTAACTATTTAATTAGATGCCATCTGATATTATCAATATTTTCGCAATTTATTGATAATCATCAACAAATTTAAAAGAAAAATTATTCATTTTTTTTGTAATTTTAGTTTTGAAAGAGTAGATTATTTTTTAATTTTCATATAAGGTGATAAAATTTTACAATGGAATTGAAATATGGCATAACACTGTTAAGTGATAATCTTTGAATTAAAATTTAGATATCAATTAGTTTATTATCATTTCGATAAAAAATAGAGATAGTTCATTGTAAAATTTGTTATCAATTAGGAATATTTGAATTAAATTCTGAAAAAAAATAAAATTTGATAAGAAAATTTTTGATAATTAAATTTAATTAAAACTTATTTAAAAAAAATGATAATAAAAATTATATTTTTTTAAATTAAACATTTTCGAGAATTTATAGAATTTAGAATTTTTGTTTTTTTTGTTTAAATAAATGAAAAATGATTAACCTTGCCATGCTGTACTGCTGGCAGTGATGGACAAGTTGGATTGGCATTTTGTTGACAAATTCCAAGTTCTAAAGTTGACCATTGGCCATCATAACAGTGTGCTTGTCTGGTAAACATTGATCGATAATGACCGTTACATATTAGATAAGCTAAGGTACCACTTGAAAAATCACCGGTACCATGCTGACTATATAAAATATAACCATTTTCATGTGGTGGCAATGGAGCACATCTTTTTGGTATTTCTAAAAATTTTGAAAAATTTAAATATTTTATTTCTCTAATTAAATAAATTAATTCATTTGTCTGATACCAAAAAAAAAATCAATAAATCATATAAATCGATAAATTGATTTTATAAACAAGTTTAATTCATATTTCTAAGATTGCTATGTTATCGTTAATCAAATTTAATTATAATTAAATTTATTAATTTCCCATTCATTTCCAATAATTCGTATATTTCATTTCGAAACTAACTATCGTATATGAATGATATAAAAATTAAAATTATCAAAAAATATAAATTTCAATTTTTCTTAATTTTTCAAAAAAATCTTTTTCTTCCTAAGAAAGTTGTATTTAATATATGAAAATATTCATTTTATCAATTGAAAGTATGCTAAGAAAAAAAAATGCTAAAACTTTTGATCAAAAAAAAAAATAAAAAATAAATTTAAAATTTTTTTAAATTTTCAAAAAATTTTTTCAAATAAAAAAATTAATTTAATCTTAATGTGTGTAAAATATGCATTAATGGAAAATATTTTAAAAAGAATAAATAAATAAATCCTTGAAATTTCTGATATGAAAAAAAAAAGTAAATTTTGATTTATTGAAATTTTTAAGAAATTTTTTTCCCAAAAAAATTAATTTTTAATATCTAAGATAAGTAAATAAAAATAAAAAAAAATATTTAAAATTTTTAATATAAAAAAAATGAATTTTAATTTATTGAAATTTTTAAAAAATTTTTTTCCCAAAAAAATTAATTTTTAATATCTAAAATTGATATTTATTTACCGATAGAAATTGGTATACATTCACCAAGTTCATCCATCGGATACCATGTACCGGTAACACATGCAATTTGATTTTGTGCTGATAATTTATAACCTTTATCACAACGTAATGTCGCAATACTTCCCATCATAAATGTCTTTGAAGTTTCCGATCCTTTAGATGGCTTATAAATTACCTTTAAAGTATTAATTAATATCAGCTGATAAACTATCATTTATCACGCGTAAACGGATGTTTATCAGAAAATTTTTTGCAATTAATCTTAACTTAAATTTAAATTATAATCGTTAAAAAAATTTAATGCATAAATTTTAATTTTTAAAATTAACAAAAAAGAATTTTTTTTCCATTAAATAAATAAATAATTAATTAAAAATGAGTAAAGTACTATTCAAAAAAAAAGCACAAATAATAAAAAAAAAGTAATTATTATTAATTAAAATATTTAATAATTACTTTTCCATTTGGTATATTTGGAATTGGTGCACAATCGGTTGGATCTTTATTTCCCGCGATTTCCTTGATATTATTATTATTACTACTACTACTACTACTATCTTTCCATCCATAACAGATTGGATTAAATTCTCGAATATTAACCATTGATTAATTCATGTGGACGAAATGAATATGCATAACTATAATTTATAAGAATAAAAATAAATATTAAAAGAGCAAAAAAAAAAAAATTAAATATAAATTTAAGTTTAAAATTTGATCAAATTTAAATTTAAGTTTAAATTTCAATTCTAAATTTCAAATTATTACTATTAGTCAATTGATTTTCATTCCTATATCGATAAATTGGCGCTTTAGCTCCGCAATCTCCAAATGATCGAGCGCAAAAGAGTTCATTCGATCCGGTGATATCAATATAACCAGGTGGTATTTCACTGATACTATTCTGATGAAGTACGTTACCTAAATATTGTGGAATAAATATCATACCTGTTATATTCTTAATAAATACTTGTTATATTCTTAATGATATATAGCTAATTCGTGTCTTTTGATTCTCGAATAAAAATTAAAATTTTTCATGAATCATATCAATAAATTATACAAATTATCAACAAATTCCGCAAACTTTGCCAAGCGGAATTTCTCATGAAATCATGAAAAATTCATATTTCATTTAAAATTTTATCAAAGTTTAATAAAGTTTATCTAATCATCGATTTCATGCTTTTTAATTAAAAATATTCCGTTTGGCAAAGTTAGCGAAATTATCGATAAGAAACAAAAAAGTTTTGATAAAAACCATCAGTAGAGCGTATATTTGTTGATAATTTGACGGTACAAAATTTTGGACAAGCTGTTGGAATGCCGCTATTTAAAAATATTTCATCGGAAATTGAATTTGACGAATATTCATATTTCAATTCACTACTACCAATACGATAAATTTTTGTTGTTTGATTAACATTTTTTATCCATATTTGTACTGGTACTGAAATATTATCACTTTAATTTATCATTTAAAAATTGTTAAAAATATTATCATTCAATGCATTTTCCATTTATCACTTAAAAATTATCTATCAGCAATTTAAAGTCATAAAAAATTTTATTGAGTTTAATTAGTTATGATAAAATTTAGATAGGGTAAATTATGAGAAAGTTTTAATTTATGAAAAAGCTACAGAAGTAAATTATATAAGATAATGTATTACCTTCATGTTTATGTTTTGATATATGATCATATCATATTTTTGATAAAATTTGAAATTATTTCGAAATTCTTATCAGTTTTGAGATTCAAGAAACGAAAAATTTCATAATGTAAAATTTTAATCATTTTTTGAAAAAAAAGACACAATAAAAGATTAATTTTGTAGTTAAAATTTTTTATTTCTATTTATGATTTTATCATAAAATTTAACATGGAAAATGATAAATAAGAAATGAAGCAAGATGATAGCAACAAATTAATCAGTGATTAGAATTTTTAATCATTTTTTTTAAAATTAAAATTACAGATAGGAAAAATGAAATAATGAAAGTTCCGGAAAAACTTACTAAGATTATTTGGATATCCATCGAATGGACATGTGATCGTTCGAGAAAAAACAAGTTTGATGATAGCGATTAAAAAGGTGAAATATATCCAGCAATTATAATTTGGCATCAAAAATTCAATTGTACTTTTCCTTTAATGATAATTTAAATACAAATTAAATGATAATTTTACTCTTAAATCATGATAATCATTTATCACGACAGGTAGTTTTAATTAAATTAAAAATATACTAAGCTAAATAATTTAAAATACAAATTAAATGATAATTTTACTCTTAAATCATGATAATCATTTATCACGACAGGTAATTTTAATTAAATTAAAATAATACTAAGCTAAATAATTTAAAATACAAATTAAATGATAATTTTACTCTTAAATCATGATAATCATTTATCACGACAGGTAATTTTAATTAAATTAAAATAATACTAAGCTAAATAATTTAAAATACAAATTAAATGATAATTTTACTCTTAAATCATGATAATAATTATCACGACAGGTAGTTTTAATTAAATTAAAATAATATTAAGCTAAAGGTAAGCATCGAATATATACATTCATCAGCATGAATCATATTTTGCATCGTAATTAAAAAAGAATAATCTACAAAAATCATGTTGAGAAATTGAGAAATTTTTGAGAGTCGCATTTCGAAAGGGTCATTGATTTGTGATAAATCTGAATGTGATATCACAGACCAGTTCTATTTGATAATCAAAAAGTTTATCTATATTCGAATAATTAATTTGAAATGAAGTAATGATTGACTTTTTATAGGCAATATTATCCTATTTGCTGCAATATATTTATTTAATCTTATGATTTTATCAGCGATTTTATCAGCATAATGAAGAATAGAAATTACTAAAGAAAGTTATCTAAGTGATTTCAAAATGTAGCAAAAAATATTTACTTATATTTGGATAATTAAACTTTAAAAGGAAAACTGAAAGATAATATTATCCTTTTGCTACAATGCATTTATCTTTATCAGCGATTTTATCAATAAAATAAAGAAAGAATGAAAGTAATGATTGATGAAAAATTAATCAAAAATGATTGATCTTATCAATAAAATATGCATCAAAAAGTACTTGATTATATTTGGATAATTAATTATAAAAAGAATTACACTATAATTATTTTCGTGATTTTATCAATAAGATATGAAATAAAAGTAATCAATAAATGTAATCAATGAAAAATTTATCTAAATGATTTAAAATTTTTATTCAATAAAAATATATATTCAATCATAGTCAATCATAATAAAAAAAAATTCGACATTTCCATCGAGAACAATTATATTCTAATAATATTATAATTATATATTGGAAATTAATTATTTTGTATTCTGGTTTTATTATAATTGCATATTGGAAGTTATTTATCTAAATATCGTATAGTTATATATTTGAAATCATTTATTTTAATTACGGCACTTCAATTGAAATTTTTGGAGGAAGAAATTTTATATCTTAAACTTTGCTTGTTGTAATTAAAAACTAAAATTAATTAGAAGCTCATATATGCAATATTAATTGCATATTTAAATATTGATAATATTGTGGGTGCAAGTGATAATTCGTTGTATAATATAATCAATAATTAATATATATAATTAAATACATAATAGAATATAATTAAGTTATGTGATTCAACATGCCAGAAATACATGATACATTTCAAAAGTACGAAAAAAATTAAAAAATTCGCAAAAAATTTTTAATGTTTTTGGAATTTAATAGATTCGAAAAGAAAAATCGTAAATATTTCATAATTCATATTTTAGAATTTTTGTATTTAAATAATTTATTCTTCTCTAAAATGAAATAGAAGAAAGAGCGGAACTTAAAATATGAATTAAAAATGAAAGATTTAATTAGAGATGTAATGAAAGAAATAGGAATTTATTGTACTGATATTCTATTAATTATCATTTCTCAAATAATTCAAATTATTTCCACGAATTCGTAAAATTTCATTTCACTTTATGTTTGATAAGACAAAAAGATATTTGCTTATTCGAATAAAAAATTTTAATGGGAAATATATATACGGATAGCTATTATGAATTAATCAATAAATAATTTAACACATTTTCAAAATGATAAATACATTTTTTATCAATTAATATTAGTATTAGACTTTTTATTTTTCAAAATGATAAATACATTTTTTATCATTAATATTAGTATTAGACTTTTTATTTTCAAAATGATAAATACATTTTTTATCAATTTATTAGTATTAGACTTCTTATTAATTTTTATTTTTAAGTAATAAATGATATTTCAATATTTTATTCAATCTCGGAAAACAATTATTATTGTAACCGCTATCTATTAATATTACTATTATTGTTATTATCATTGTTATTATTATTATATATTACTATTGTTATTATTGCGGAACAATTATTATTGTACCAAATGCGGAAACAATTATTATTGCGGAAACAATTATTATTGTAACCGCGGAAACAATTATTATTGTAACCGCTATCTATTAATATCACTATTATTGTTATTATTATTATCATTATTGTTATTATTATATTATCATCACTATTATTATCATTGTTTTATTATTATTGTTACTATTACTATTATTATTATTATCATCATTATTATTATTGTCATTATTATTATTACTATCATTATTATCCTTATTATTATTATTATCATTATTATTGTCATTATTATCATTATTATTATTGTTATTATTATCATTATTGTTAATATTATTATTAATACTTATCATTGATGTAATTAGCAATAAAAAATTTTTTCTTTAAATTTATTTTTTAACATTTCGAAATTATTGAGATAAATTTTTAAAAAGAATTTATTCAATTCAAATTATTTATTTCGATAAACAGATATTCACAATGTTTTTTAAATATAGCTAACATCAAAATAAAAATGAATTGCTATTATAAATAAAAAGCTAAAAATAAATTTTATTTCAAAAAAAAAAATTCCGCTTTGATTGATTTTGAATATGGACAAATTGTAATTTGATATTACATATGATTTGTTTATTGGATGTGAAATCAAATATTTTTTGTTAAATAAAAATTAATAATTTTAAATTAAATTTTAATTCTTCAAAAAAAAGAAATCAATAAATTATCAAAATTATTTCATCCTATTTTTTTGGCAATTTTTTTAATTAAAAAAAGAGAAGAGAAAAATACATAAATACACACATCGAAGGAAAATTTTACGAGAAAAAAATGATGTCGAGAATTTGGTATAAAAAGAATAAGAAGCAGAAACTGAAATGGAGAAATGAATACAAATGATCGCAATTATTAGTTATATTCTATTCGAGTAGGAAAAGAAAAATACATATAAGAATTCATCTGTTTTGAAAATTTATTCAATTCTCGAGAATCTTATATCACTATTGAAAACTAAGAGGAAAAAAATTTATATAGAGAAATTTAAAACTTTGAAAATTTATTCAATTCTCGAGAATCTTATATCACTATTGAAAACTAAGAGGAAAAAAATTTATATAGAGAAATTTAAAACTTTTGAAAATTTATTCAATTCGTTTATTTCTTCGAAAAATTTGATAGAAAAGAAAAGCACATAAAAGAATTTTAGATTTTTGAAAATTTAGGCAATTCTCGAGAATCTTAATTTTACTGAAAAATTGGAAATTTATTAAATAGCAAAAATTAGGTCCCTGAAAAAAGAGCCTATCTATAATGAACAAACATTTAATCTATCTATAAGTAAATTAATATCTAGTCTTCTTGCAAACAGGCTAGAGTTAAGCAATAGACTTAGGTAAACTAGGCTTCTTTGTTAACTTGTTAACTTTAAACAATAGAATTGATTAATTTTATCAACAAATTATCGTTGTTATTTAGTGGCAATTATATTGCTTACTGCACTAGTAGTGTTATTAATGTTAATTCGTCATATTATTATCATTATTATTATTATTATTATTATTATCATTATTATACTATTATTATCATTATCATTATCATTACTATATCGCATGATAATATTTGTTCTATTTTATGGAAAATTGTGCTCTATATCTTGAAAACTATGTACCTACTATCTATATCTATCGTATTTATTATTAGCAAAAATTAGGTCCCTGAAAAAAGAGCCTATCTATAATGAACAAACATTTAATCTATATAAAGTAAATTAATATCTAGTCTTCTTGCAAACAGGCTAGAGTTAAGCAATAGACTTAGGTAAACTAGGCTTCTCTGTTAACTTGTTAACTTTAAACAATAGAATTGATTAATTTTATCAACAAATTATCGTGTTATTTATTAGTGGCAATTATATTGCTTACTGCACTAGTAGTGTTATTAATGTTAATTCGTCATATTATATATCATTTATTATTATTTTATTATTATCATTATTATTATATTATTATCATTATCATTATCATTATCATTACTATATCGCATGATAATATTTGTTCTATTTATGGAAAAATTATGCTCTATATATCTTGAAACTATCGTACCTACTATCTATATCTATCGTATTTATTATTTATTCTATCGTTTCCTATTATCCACACATTCTGCTATATTTTCTATCCATCTTATCATATCTGCTATCAACATTACTATATCTGTTTGTCTATGCTATCGTACCTATTACTGATATTACCGTATCTGCTACCTATGTTACCGTCCCTATATTATATGCTATAATCGTTTGCATCATATCAATAACGTTTCATTTTATGATTAATTCAAAATTTTTTTTTTAAATCAAATTTATATTCGAAAACGAAATAATAGTATTATTATTTGAAGCAAAAAAAAAAAAAAAAAAAAAAAAAACTGACAGAATGTAAAATTTTAATTTGAAATTTTTTAAAATATCCGAATACTATCTATTTATTCTCATTTAATAGCCTATAATTTTTATACGTATTTTTCTTGCCTAACTTGAATAGAAATTAAATAATACACAATAAAATATCATCAATTTATTATCAAAATGCGAATGATGAAACAGAACGAATTGATAGTTAATATTATTATTTAAAATGAGAGCAATTATTACTAACAAATGGATCGATTGTTAATTTAGGCCAGGTATTCAAATAGGTTAATTTTGAAGAGTATAATAATATAATCGATAAATGCAACTATGAGTAATATGAAATGAAAAAATATTTGAAATAATAAATATTCATCATTATTAACGTATTATATTCATCCGGTTTTTTCAATCTGGAAAAATTATTTGAAAAAAAATTATTATATTTTAGCAATTTTTTTTTTTTTTTTTTTTTTTCCATTTATAATTTGCTATAAAAAAATTTTAATAAAATTGCTATATGTAAATTTAGCCATAGGTTGCAATTATATTATCAAATTATTGTAAAATTTTGAATTTAATGAAAAAAAAAAAGATTCTTTTAAAATTTAGAAAACAAAAAAGTTTTCATTAGAAGTGCTAAAGAAAGCTTATAAAAATAATCATTTCTCCCATTGAATACTACAATAATTATTTATCAAATATCGTATAAATTTGATAAAAATTTGAAATAAAAAAAAATTTAATTTTTTTCACAAAAAATTTTTATTTCGAAATAATTAGTTTTTATACAATTATGCAAAAAAAAAAAAAAAAGTTCTATAAAATTTAATAAAATAAGAATTTTTTTTTTTTGAGAAAAAGTTTATTCGAAATAATTAATTGATTAAAAAGAAAAAATTAGCAATTTATTCTCTCATATCTAACAATTCTAATAATATTATTTATGAAAAAAATAATAATTAATTACATTTATTAATCATATATATATAATTAATTACATATATATCCGAAATGGTCATATTTTAATTAAAATTTTCCAAAGCGAATTATTATTAGTTTCTTTGTTAAATTTTTTTTGTTTAATCATATTTTCATTTCTTATTTTTATACGAAAAAGACGAAACTAATTTTAGAGGATTAGTTTTATGGTTAAAATTGAAAATTGACAAACAAAGAGGGATAGAGAGAGAGAGAGAGATTTAAATAGAGATTTTTTTTTTTCCAATTTCATTTTTTTTTTTTAATTTACGAATTTATTTTTTCCATTTAATCAATCTCTAAATTTTATTTTATCAATTTTTTGATCTATTTGTGTTCGTATTTTAAATTCAACTGTTCTGATTTTCCTATCTTTTTCTCTGCCTTTTTTTTTTGCTCTCGAATTTTCCTATTATTATCAATTCTCGAATTATTTTCCAAACTTTCCCCAAAAATTCCCATCCCTCCTACATTTTCTCATCTCGCTATATATGAAAATAAATTTCTTGATATAACAAATAGGAATTTAAAAAAGAAAAAATTAAATTTCCCGTTAATTAAATAATTATCAAATTCGCAACAATAATTTGACTGTAATTTAATTTTGATTTAATTATGCCCTCCTATATTTAGTAACTTATCGTTAATTTAAAATTTTTTTTTCAGTTCTTTTTTTTTGGTAATATTTTTTTGCTTGCCTGATAAGAGATTGAATGATAAGTAAGAAATTCCGCATCAATGCATAAATTAAATGAAATAATTTGATAATCTCGAATGATAATTAGTGTTAGGAAATTCATATGGCAATTTAATTCGCTTATCGTCAATGCTATCATTGATAATCATTTTCTGATTGAAAAAAGTGATAAAATTTTAGATATATTGTAATTCGTTTAATAAAAGAGTGAAAAATTGGAACAAATGGTCATTGACATAGAAGTTCAAATCAAATTTCTACCATTTAATTTTTTTTTTCTTTCAATTTAAGCATATTTAAAAGGATGGAAAATTTCAAAATTTATTTTTTGGATTTTTTAAATTTCTTATCAATGTAACATAACACCATAAATCATTTTTTTTTTTTACTTTTATCAATAATTTCTGAATAAAATATCAAAATGCATATTATCTTCCAGTACTAATTAATATGACTAATTATTATAATGATACATAAATATATTAAAATATTATGATCCAACGGGATTGAATTTTAAATGAATTCATAAAAATTCGAAAATGTCACTTAAAAAAAAAATTTTATAAATTTTTATCACTCTTATTTACTAATGATTAATTGAGAAGATATCAAGAAATTTTCGAATTTAAAATTGATGTATTCAACATAATTTCATTTTAAAATTAATCTTTTTTTTTTTTTGAAATTATTAACATTATTTTATACGGCTATCTTATTGTGATAATAATTAAAAACTTGAAATGTTTGAATCGTGAAATTTAAATCCTTTTAGCTAAAATTAAATTTCACAATGAAACTTTTCGTTTTTTTAAATCTCTATGAAAACTATAACAATTAAAACAACGCCACAGTAATGGTATAGAAATATGGAAAAGAATTTAAATTTAATAATTAAATAAAAATTTAAATTTCATTAAATTGATATTTATTCCTTTTGAATTCAATATTTCTCAATTTATCAATTCAGATTATGCACTTTTCAGGATAATATTCACATCACAATATGTATTATGCATTGTTTACAATCATGTTCACGTCATGAATTCGATTGCTTAAAATACTTGCTTTAAGATATGTGTATTATAAGGAATATCCCGTGAAACTATTAACAAGATGTTATCAACATCTTATCAATGATAGTTCATGAAAAAGCACCAATACAATTAACACCCGAATTTAGCCCTAAATCATTATGAAATTATTATGATAAAGTTTTAGACTAAGAAATTAGAATTTCCGAATTTATAGCAACAGATACATTATTTCGAATTGGACTACATATATTATCAGCTAACTGTTAAGCTTAGTTTTTTTTTTTTTTTCACATTAAAATATATTCCAACTTCTACAAAGATAAACAAATCATTAATTGATATATGCTCTAACTTTATCGATACGGAAAATAAATAAACAAACCATTCTTTTTTTTTTTTGTTTTTTACGGGATGCGCAACACAATAAATCAAATTAAATTTGCTCAAATCAATATATGCTGCAATAAAAATTGAATAAGATTCAATCAACAAAAGTGAAGAATTAGTTTGCACAAAATTCAAAAAAAAAAGGAAAAGAAAAAATGAATCCGTATAATAACGCAAAGTAATAAAAAATTAGAGATATTTGATGAAAACATATGTAATAATAATGGTATATGAATATTGACGAATTGAAAATGTATATTATTCATTATGGGAAAATAATATATTGTATTCTAAGTTTGAAAAATGTTAAATTTCTCAAAATTTCAAACTTTTCTAACGAATCAACAATTGAAATATAAAAATGAAACAATTTCACTGAAAAAAAAGAAAAGAAAAACTAAAGAAATGCATGACGTAAACAATTGCAAATTTAACTATTAATATAGACACTATCGATCTATATTTTTAAATTTGCTCGAGTAGTATAATTAATAAATATTCAAATAATATGCAAAATTCCTCATAAATCTCACTCCAAATCAATTGATAAAAAAAATATAGGAAATAATGAAAAAAAAAAAACTTTCAAGACCAAGCAAGCTCAACAGAAACAAAAACAAAGAGGAAGAAAAATGAAAACACAAGCGCATCTGGAAGGATGAATAGTGATACATACTGATATGATATGATAAAATTAAATTTGAAGTAATTTTTCATCAAATTATATTATCATACCATAATATATTCAGCAAGATGCTTCCTTAAAATCAAATTCAATCAATATGAAACTTTCCAAACAATTCTAACAATAAAATCCTATTAAATATGAGATTGAAAAGAAACTTTTCTTACCAAAACTATGAAAAAGTATTGATCGCCACCGATTTTTTTTTTGAAAAAGAAAAAAGAAGAATGTAAGTAAATGCATTAGTTATTGCAATTAAAACTGAACCAAAAAGAACGGACGCATTTTTCTGAAATAAAAAAAAAAATAATAATAACAAAATAATTATTCACTGAAAACAGTAATCTTATACATTGCAGGGAACGAATGAATTATAAAAAGCTCAATGGTCCTGCAAAAGAGAAAAGGAAGTAACAAGTATGGTGAATACTAAAACATATCTAGATTTTAACTAAACTCTTACAATGGATGACATGTTACTATGAAATGTGAAGATTTAAATCCAAAGCATTCCTTAACAAACCAATAAAATTTAAAAGATAATTTATTTTCCCTTAAAATTTCAACAATTTTAAGTAACTAAAATTTATATTTTAACAAAGTAAAAGTATACTCCATAATAAACATCCTTCAAAACATCAAATCTGATTTAGAATCTAAAATGGTTATAAATAGTTAACAGCATTATTCTAGTCGGGAAAAGCGTCAAACAGTACTGCACAGATTTTTCGAAATTCAACAAAGGCATGACAAAATAAGTAACTTTTTGAGTTATCCCTGAGAGATAACAAACTCTGACCATTCAAAAATTGAAAAAAAAAAAGAATGTTCCATGAAGTTTATCCTATCTTTTATTTGATCAATAGTTTTCGAACACTCAAGATCTTGACTAACTAAAATTTGCAGACATTCTTGAATAAATAAAAATCAAATTATCAAAAAACAAGGAACAAATATTTGATTTGTTAATATGCATTGAGAAACAGCACAAAATTAGTTTATTTATCCTGGAAGATATAAAGTCGATTGGTTGCCGCCAATGCGATGATATTTTGCTTCGGATGCCAAGCAGTATGCAGAATTTTCTTAGTAAAATCAAGATTATCCGCACTAACATCTTCATCTGCTTGTGTTTCCATTGTTCCAGCAAGGACACGCTTCTTGTTCACACGCGCTGAACCTGCTGTTAGCACTCGACGAGTTGGTAAACGTATGTGGGATTTTTCAACGTGAGCCTAAAATTTAAGTCACATAATAAAACAGCACAAAAGACAATGAAAGAATTCAAAAAATATTAGTGCTTTTAAATTTTGAAAAAAATTTTCTATTTGTATAGATTTTGTTAGAAAAAAACTAGAATTAGCTTAATTTACCTCATAAGTTTTGGCAACACTTGCTTCAACACCTCTTTTGAATGACCGAAAGAAGTTATTATATGATCCGGTTAGGATATGGCTGAAAAACATTAGTTAATATAACTAAAGATTTCACTAACTTGAATGTTCTTATAAATTAAAGAAGCGAGAGAAAAAGGAAAAAAAAACTGAAATATAGGAAGTAACCAATTTCTGAAATGAATTACAAATAATTCAGAAAATCAAACATTCAGCACTTATCCGTATCGATAAAGTTAGAGCATATATCATCAATGATTTGTTTATCTTTGTAGAAGAAGTTTGGAATATATATATGAAACATTCAACACTTATGACGCAAAAATATATCCAAAGTATAAGAATTTACTAGTTTCGTGATACATACCGGTTCATATTCTTGAATGAAAATAAACATAACTTATAATGAAATATTAAATAAATAAAACATAGCAACTCACTTGTCATCACCGCTCCAATCAACTTCAAATTTGTCAAAAATGGAATCATTCTCATACAGCGTGCATAATTTTGAGCGTAAATAATCGTGTACAGGATAAGTTTCTACTGGTCCAGATTCCATATTTATATCCCACACCTACAACAAAAAAACAATTTTATAGAATTAATAAAAATTAAAGAAAAAAGCTTCAGTAAATTGATGTAAATGTTCGAGAAATAATAAAATACACACTTTAACAGTTAAATAATCTCTTGTGAGCAAATATCTCCCATTGTGAGAAAATTTCACATCGGATACAGAAGCAATTATTTCTGAGAAGAATGAGCGACTTGATGGATCTTCCGATTCTTCAAATACTGCAAACATAATACTGTAATTAGTAAAATAATAATAATAAATCTTTCCAGATTTACGATGTGCATCTATCATAATTTATATACCACATTTTTTTCAAAAATTTAGCAATAATTAAAAGTGCTGCAGAAATATCATTACGATATAAATATGATTTCTTTTTCTGTTCAATGCTGATAATTTGCGAAAATATGCATATAATTTTAAAAAAAATGAATTATTTACATTTAGCATGAATATCGCAAAGTGCACGATCGCGCATATCACATAAACGAATTGATCCCTTGGAAGAGCTATATACGAACCAGTGGC
Source organism: Dirofilaria repens (assembly GCA_008729115.1). Lineage (NCBI taxonomy): Eukaryota > Metazoa > Nematoda > Chromadorea > Rhabditida > Onchocercidae > Dirofilaria > Dirofilaria repens. The sequence goes on from SNRZ01000135.1 coordinate 129,121, forward strand.
ACTGAGTGGGATGAAATTCAGCGGCAGTGATTACCTCTGTTAATTCTTCCATGTTAACTGGTTTAATATCCACAATATCTGAAATGATAATTCATTATTATTAAAACTGTCATAAAAAAAAACTTCACCTTTCTTTTTCTCTACACTGTAATATTTCAAATAAAGATATAGAAAATTTGCGTAATAAAACTAACTAAAGCTCTCATTCGTAATTTCAAGATGCCATATATTTATTCGCAAATCATCAGCAGATAAAAATATTTCCTGAAAGGAACACCTGATTAAGGATAACATATAAGCAAAACATTGACAGAAACAAAAGTTAAGATCTAGAAAAACTATACCTGATCAGAATTAACACTGATAGAATTAACATGATAAGTATGGGCATTGCCATAAACCCGTCGAGGTGATGCTTCGACTATTAATTCCATGGGAACTAATTTGGGCAACTTCAGTTGCCCGCTAAAGCCTGAAAATTATTACCTGAAGAATTCTTTCCAATAATTTTTGAATAAAGAGGAAAAATTGGATATCGTCAAAATTAAAAAACCTGACTATCGTCAAAATTTATAACATAAGAAATAATACTCTGAGGAGAAATACACAACCATCTCATTTGTTCATAGAGATTTTCACTTACATCCTCGTGTATAACATCACTTATCAATACATAAAAAGGAAAATTGGCAAAATTTAAATTTTCTTTGAAAACCATATACTCACTTCGTTTACCTACGGTTGTACCATCGGCATTTCTTGCTAAGTTCCAACCACCGTCAGCAACTTTCTTTTCTCTTTCAGAAATTTTCCATAATTTGATCGTTTTATCTGTAAAATATCTTTTAGGTTTAATAAATATATGAAAAACAAAAATAGAGATGAATTTTCTCCCGAGCTTAGTGACATGTTTACTTAATATAAAAGATTTTATACCGTTAGTAGAAAGAATAAAGTTAGCAGCATTCTTCCTTTTCAACCATTTAATTTGATTGATTTTCTCCTCTATTTCGAGAGATTTCAAATAATCAAATTCTGGTTCATGAGATTGAAAAGTTGAATAGACATTATAATCAGTTGAACGTTGACCATTAATAAATTTTCCCTATAAAAATACCAAATAAAATCAATTGTTCTATATAAATCATTTCATTTCAACAAGAATTCTACGCTATTGTGATCATTATTAATAAGATTATAAGAATGATTCGATCACTGCCAGGATCGTTGTCAAACGTATCAAAAGTATCAGAAAACATCATACATTTGCCTCTCAAGAATGACTCATAAATTCACATTAATCAATTTCAGTGAGAATCAGGCTATCTTTCATTCCGATCAATGAATCAGCATTTTCTTGTTCAAAAGTGATGAGTTATGATCTCTTTCGTCCTCCCATTCTATCTAAACACTCACACGTCGCATTTTCTTCATTAATGAAAACTTACACTTTGATCACGCTGAAATATCACAACCCGTCCTCCTTTGTCACCCGTTGCTAGAAATTCACCGTCGTGAGAAAATTCAACACAGGATATAATATCTGCTAAAATGAAATGATTATTTAAAGAGAGCTAATAACATAACATTACAGCAAACCAAAGCAGTATGATAAGAAAACTAAAACACTAGATTATTTTTGATAAAAATTTCACAGGAAGGTGTGAGAAAATATTTAGTGTTTAAATTCAATTGAAATTTTCTTCAAAACCACAGAAAAAATTTGAAAACACAAAACAAAGTCAATGTTAAAAACTAGAAAAGCATCACAAGAAAAAAAGCGACAGATGAAAACGGATGTTCAAGCATAAATTCGACTTCACGACACAATATTTTCCAAAATGAGAGATGTGAAAACGATGTCATGGAAAGCCGATCGCATGCTATAAGATCTCACCGTCGCTTGTAATACCTCCATCAGGTTCGATATTTCCTTTAACTTGCGAAAAATGCCAATGGATTCCATCGCCATCTGAGACACCGTCATTTTCAGTAGTATCCATCGATGTACATGCCTGATGATCATCCACATCCATGCTTCCCCTCCACGCCTTTTTCTCAACTATCTGGAAATGAACAAATTAGTATAAGATTAGGTTTCTTTTTGTAATTCATTCAAATAGAAAAACCAATTCCTTCAGGTTTCACATACAAAGAGAATATAAAAACCAAATTTCCAAAAGAAAAAACTAAATTAGTATCTCTGAAAAATAATCTTGAGATACAAGTGTTCTTATCAATTAACACTTGCATGATAAGATTATTTTTCGAATGTATCATTGGAACAATAATCTTTCTCTCTGCCCTGTTCAAGTATTTTTCCATAAGAAATATGTTTTAGAAAGATTTTTTCTCAAAAGTGATTTTAAAAAAATACCATTACCAATAAAAGACTAATTTTTATGTGAAAAGTAATGCATCATCAACTATAGTAAAACTGCTCGACTGGATATACTGAGATATATGATATGATATCACTGATATAAAATTATTTCAGGAATACAATCAGAGAATAAAAAAAGAAAAAACAATGATGTGAAAGAGAAAGTATATTTTCCACTGAAAAAAAATATTCTTTTTTTTAAAGTTAGCAGAGATATGCATTGTTTACATAAACATAGAAGCTTATATAGCTATATAAAATAATGTCCTGAAAGGAAAACTGATGAAAAATTCACATTCAAACACGCACTTTCACAACCATCCATAAATTCAATCTCAATTTTATGTTGAATTTTTTCGTATTTCACAGAAAAAGAAACCTGTCGAAATCATAATGAAAAGATTGTAAAAACATCGCGATACCCCGGAGAACAACTGGGACATATCGTAACCTCAAAAAGCATCAGAAGATTTCAAAAATTCATAATTATAACTGAAAAATAAGCGCCTCTCGCCCCTACGATCAACAACTCACTGCGACCGAATAGTAAAGTTCATTATTCAGACTTCAGTACGTTGCCTCGACATGCAAAGTCTTACATCTCGAGTAATTTACTGAATTTAATTTATTATTTTCGAATTATTTTTTCTCAATTTGTTTTTATATCTGTGTAATGTATAAAATATACTTGTAAAGACGTATAAATAAGTGAATTATTCTGCTACTTATGCAAACTACATATATTGTTTAAGAAGAAAAAAATAGGAATAGAAAGTATAAATTGTATTTTCTCTGATATTAATCCATTTTTTAGAAAATACCATCTGAGCATTTTTTAAAATATAAATTGAAGATAATGCGAATAAAATATAAAGATTGATTTGTTTCAGATATGTTAGACATTATGCAAAGCATGCAAATTAAAAAACATTGTTAGTCTCGAAATTATTAAAAAAATTATAAACAACAGAAAATAGCTTATATGAAAATTAAGCAACAGAAATTAAATTATAAACAACAGAAAATAGCTTAATTTTCATATTCTATGAAAATAAGATCACAATTAGATCATTGACTAATGCAAATAATGCAACTAATTCTGATATTACAATCAATTTTTATCATTATCAGTTGATTATATTTTCCTATATTGGAAGAAATTCAGGACGAAGGCTAATATTTTAGAGATATTATCATTATTTCATGAAATTGGTAATATTGATTTGCCCTTTTTTTCCACTTACAATTGAAACTTATCAAATTCTTAAATGATATTTAAACTAGCTTTAATTTGTATTGAATTAAAATAGTAAATAATCGTCGATAAAATTTTAGCTAAATTTCATGTTATCATTTTGCAATAATTTCTTGGCCAATTTAATTTATCCCTTATCACTAGTACAATTATTTGATATCAGTAAAAAATAGAAAGTAGAAATGCTTATACGACAATCTGTTTTAGAATATTCTATTAATAATAATTCGATCAAATCCGTTAAGATTATAATTATATAAATTTATATATTATTAAATTTATATAATTATATATTATTAAATTTAATTTAAAAAATTTGATTTAAATTAATTAAAATAAGCTAACCCTATTAATTCGACTCAAGATTGCTGTTCCTATCCTCATTCACATTCGATGTCAATATGATTCAGATTCACATTTGATTCCGATATGATTCAGATTCATTTTCGATTCCAGCATAATTCAAAATTCCAATTTCGCTAATTTAATCTGAATTCAAATTTTAAATTTAATTATCAATTAATGTACGATGATGGAATAGAAATATTTTAACCAAATTTTTTGAATATAAATATTTTTAATAATATCATAAAAGAAAAAACAAAAAAAATTCCTTCTCATCCTCACAACTTGGCTTATTTCGATAAATTGCATGAATTTAAGATAAATTACTCTCATATCTACTAACTTGGCTCATTTCGACAATTTTATCTAGCCGCATCAATTTAAGATAAATTATCCTAAAATCTATAACTTGGCTTATTTTCCGATAATTTTGAGATGATGTTTGAAAAATTGCCATTATATCTAATGCCTGGCTTATTTGTTGATTTTTGACTGATCACATAAAATTTTACAACAATGTTTATCTATAATTGACTAATTAATTGGCCAAAAACTAAAATACATATCGATCATCTGACTTACTTGTCTCAATCATTAATCAATAACCATGTTTATCAGTTATATTTATCTGCCCATATTTTTTTTTTTTTGGCTAAAAATCTATAACTTGGCTTATTTTCCGATGATTTCGAACTGATATCTTAAATTAAGCCAATAGTGAAATTATCATCTTATTTCTTCTTTAATTTTGAAATTTAAATTTCAACTGATCAATGTGCTAGATCAGATAAATATTAATTTCGGGAATGTTTTTTTTTCGAGAATTAAAAAAAAGTTTAAAGAAAGAAAAAAGATAAGATATATTGATTAAGTGTTGGGTGGGTGGGAGAAGCGAGGGAAGTGAAATTTCGGCGGGTAGGTAAATAATAAAAAGTATTGCAAACATAGTAAAAGCGGTTGCTTGCATCGATTTGTTCAATGAATAACCGGGTATAGTGACCAATAGAATGACCAATAGAGTGACCAATAGGAATGACCAACATAGCTTATATGAGCAAATAGAATCAATCTATGCTGCATGAATTCCATTCATTCATTTCCATAAATTCTCGCATTCTCGATGCTTTTCCCAATATGTGATATAATTTTCATCTATCACTTTCAAAATGATATCAATATATCATTTGTGAGTCATATCAATATGACAATAACGCCTCATTCGAGAATTCTGAAAATTTAGTTAGTTTTTTTTTTTTTTTTTGTTAACTCATATATCATATCACTCTAAAAATTTTATTTCATGAAGAATATGATAATTATCATTGAGCGTTATGCCGAATTTTTGATAATTAGTTAATTAATTAATTAATAAGTATTTTTGTTAACTCATATCACTCATATCAACTAAGCATTATGTTGAATTTTTGATAAATTTTTTTTGGGAATAATTTTTAATAAGCAAATAATTTTTTCAAGTAATTAATTAATTAATAAGTAAATTATTGGTATTAGATTTTTATACTATCATTTAATTTTTGAAATTATAATTGCTTAACTAATGATAATTATTATATTCTCCATGAAATCAAATTTTCACCTTTACATTAATATTTTTACTTAAATAATTAAAATGATAGTAATTTAAACTTTAAAAAATTTTAATAAGCAATTAGATCATTTAAAGGAATTGCACTAAATTAATTATTAACTATAAACATATGAAATAGAAGTAAATGATTGGAATTGAAATATTTAATATTTAATTAAATTTTCGCTAATAATATACGAATATTTTATCGGTTAATTGCTATTCGTCTAAGATGATCATTTCAAAACATCAAATTCAAATTTGCATTTCAAATTATCAAATTTAAATTTGTTAAAATGCATGTTGATATTTGTATTATCACATAGATGATAAAATTTATTTACACATATTTTATTCGTTAAAATTGCTTGCCTAAATGATTAATGATAATTTTGATATCATTTAATGAGAGATAATTTAACATGCTGAATATTGATTTTCAATTTTAAAATGTCATAGTTTTTTTAAAAATTTGTTTTTTTTTTTTAAATTTTACATCGACGATCAAAATATTGGACAGCCTGTATGTATTCTAATACTTAAAATAAGTGATCAAATCAAATCGAATTGATAAAATCAAAAAAAAAAATTTCAAATTTTCCAAAAAAAAATAAAATTTAAAATAAACTATGACATTTTAAAATTAAAAATCAATATTCATGTAATAGATTTATTTCATTTAAATTTATTATCGATAATGAATTTACGAATTTCAATGCAAATTTGAAATTGAAATCAAAAAAAATTATTGCAAGATATTTTAGAATTTATTACATTTCATTATTAAAATATATCAAAATAAACGAGAAAGAATTGCACAAAGATATTATAATGTTAAATAGGAAATTGAAAATTCAATTTCAAATTTAAAAAATTATATTTTTAATTAAAATTTTTTCTATTCCTATTTTGAATGATAGAAAAAATTTGAATAAAAAAATAAATTTCATTATAGAATTTTTTTTGAAATAAAAGAGAAAGGAAACAGTCCAAACTTTCCCATACTGTATTTCCAACCTTTTCATTTCAAACCTGGATATTCAATGGATTCATTCTCGATTCCGTTTGTCAAATTATTTATCACTTTATCATCGAAATGTTTGAAAATAAGCAATGATTCAACAATGGCATTTTATTTCATATCAACTCTCGATTCAAATCCAACGATCACGAGAATTTTTTTTTTGTGACGCGTAATTGCATTATCAGAAATGTAAACAACTAACTTCTTTCAGTGCCAAATTTTAATGATAACAATAATCAATTTTAATGATAACGATAATCAAAATTAACTCAATAAAAATAATATAATATATTTAATTGACAAGAAAAAGCCTGAAATACGATTAAAAAACTAAAAATGTTGATCGAGACTGATATCATCTCACAAAAGTTTTCCATTGAAAGTTTTGTTTGATAAAAAAAAAAGTGAAAAAATAGTTCCTAATAAAAGCATTGAAAATTTCCTTTATCAAATTCTTTTATCAATTTTCTTCTTGGTGTATTTCTTCTATAATCATTTTAGTGATTGCAAATCTTAAAGATATTTCGAAATAAACAAAATCAATGCATATATTCAGAGTACATTATCATGTAAAATCAAAAAGAAAAAGTCTTGAAGAAGATATTCTCGAAATAAACTAAAATCAATGCATATATCAGAGTACATTATCATGTTAAAATCAAAAACGAAAAAGTCTTGAAGAAGATATTCTCGAAATAAACTAAAATCAATGCATATATCAGAGTACATTATCATGTTAAAATCAAAAACGAAAAAGTCTTGAAGAAGATATTCTCGAAATAAACTAAAATCAATGCATATATCAGAGTACATTATCATGTTAAAATCAAAAACGAAAAAGTCTTGAAGAAGATATTCTCGAAATAAACTAAAATCAATGCATATATCAGAGTACATTATCATGTTAAAATCAAAAACGAAAAAGTCTTGAAGAAGATATTCTCGAAATAAACTAAAATCAATGCATATATCAGAGTACATTATCATGTTAAAATCAAAAACGAAAAAGTCTTGAAGAAGATATTCTCGAAATAAACTAAAATCAATGCATATATCAGAGTACATTATCATGTTAAAATCAAAAACGAAAAAGTCTTGAAGAAGATATTCTCGAAATAAACTAAAATCAATGCATATATCAGAGTACATTATCATGTTAAAATCATGCGGAATTAAGTATTACTCGGAATCTCGAGATTAATCATATCAGCGACTGAATTAAATGTTCAAAAAAAAAAACGTAGAAAATGTAAAAAAATTCAATTCTTCCCACAATTTTCTCCCTCAAAATTCTTCAACTAAATCAATAATAAGATATAATTTTCGAATCGATAAATCTAATTTTTGTTCTTACATAATACAATAAAATTGTTAATAATATCATATCATATAGAGGTGAGTAATTACGAAAGAGGAACGAACGATTCAGTAGGTCAAAGGTTAAGGACAAAGGTTAAGAACAAATTGATTTTATCATTTCAATCATTTCCATATTGTTTGTTTTTTTCTTTTGCATTATTTTGATTTTATTTGTGATAATTTTTTTCAAAAAATTGCTCATACATTTGATAAGAAAATAATAAGGAATTAAATTTAGTATGCTAATTAATAAGCTTTCATTAAATGATTATATTACACTGGTAATTATTGCAATCTATTGTGCTTTACGCTAATTAATTAATTATAATCAGGATTATCACTATCATATAGTATATCATTATAAAGTTTTAAAGATAGAACATTCTTATATGCTTTGATAAAATTCTTCAAAATTTTATCAAAATAATATTATCATTTTCCCTGTTCGCATTTTGATAATTTTCCCATCTAACCTAATAATTAAATGAAATAATTAAGTATTTAAAAAAGTGGGAAACAATTCCTCTATTCGATTTCCTTTTAAATTATTTCATTCCTAAATGGAAAACATAGCTTAAAAAAAGGAAATGATAAAATAGTAATAGTTTAGAAATAGTGATAATATAGTGATAATACATACACAATATACATCTTGATATATATATAATTCTCGAAAATCAAACTTGATACGAGAAAATAAGTTTTTCGTTATGAAAATTATGAAACAATCAATTTTTTTTTTTTGTCTTTTACGTCATCGAGAAATAAGTTTTTGTTAGTTTAAATTGTCAAAATATTTTCAAAAATAAAAACAAGAAGTTGTCAGAATGTTTTTGAAAAAAACAAAAAAAATTGTCAAAACATTTCTGACAATTGTTTTCAATGATAAGATATTATTCTTATCATTTTTTTTTTTTTTAAATTTCAACAATTTCTTTCTTTCGTTTTTTTTCTTTTTTTTTTTTGTTTAATTTCCTAAATCAATTCTAATAAATCTTAAAATTAAAAAAAAAAAATATTAAATTTTCCAAATAACACAAATAAAAATGATTCGAAATATTTTAAAAATTTCGATCAAAATTAATGATCCCTGATAATCAAATTATCGATTGATTTGTAAAAAAATTGTTATTTATAAAATTGTTTAATGCATTTCTCGAAATTCATATTATAAATGTCGAATTTTTAAAATTTTCTAATAACTCAAGAATTTTTTTTTTGAACAAATCAATCAATACTGTAAATTCGATTAAATATTTTTAATTTTAGGTAAAAATTAAAAATATGTTTATAGAATTTTGCCTTATATTAATTAATTATATATCAAATGTATATTTCATCAAAAATATTTTAAAAGTATTCTATTTATTATTAAATTGTTAAAACAATAAATGTTTGTATTTCAAGTATTGAATTATATTTTGGGATGAAAATAAATTCAAATTTCGCATGGTCCGTTCAGTTTATATTTTGGATTGAATTATTAATATTTACTTAATTTTAATTAACTTAATTTTATGTTTTTTCTCGTACGCTTTCAGGTTGAGGCTAATTCGAGAATGAGTAGTGCTTAAATAATGCAATAATTAAGAAAGACATTAATTAATTAATTAATTATTCAAATTATTAATTCGTATTTCAATTCTCGATTCACATACATAATTAATTAAGATTGCTAGACGAATTGCAGAAGCAAAAGATAAGAAATTCTTTTAGTTGAAACAAATACCGTTAATTAATCAAATCAGTGAATAATCAGTTCTATTACTCCTGCAATACTTTCGTTCTCGAATTTCTCCGAATGATAAGTAATACGAATAAATTCTTATCTAATCTAAAATCAACAATTTTATTCTACCTTAAAATGAAGAAAAATTATTCTCGAATATTTCTCGAATTCTTCCGAATGATAAGAAATATTGATAATTCATGAATTTAATATCACTGATCCTACTGTTCTTATAAATTATATTTTAATGATTTTGAGAATACAGCATGATTATCATATATTGTTGATTAAATTAAATTCTATAAATTTATTGTAAAAAATTCGACCTGGGTTTCGAGAAGTTTAGTAATTCGCGGAAAAGCGGGAATGAAGATAGTTTGCATATTTTCATATTTATATAAACTGAAAAATTTTATAATTTATTGATTGATTTGTCTTTTAAATAACGATAATTTGCATGCAAGTAATTCCAAATAGTTTTGATTAAAATTAATATATTTTTTACTAAAAAATATTGTGATTAACATGCAACTTTTGTTCTATGTTACTGCATGCAGTATAATTAACATGCAATTTTTATTCTATGTTATTCTATGTTACTGCATGCAGTAAATTAACATGCAATTTTTATTCTATGTTATTCTATGTTACTGCATACAGTAATTAACATGTGCAATTAACATGCAACTTTTATTCTATGTTACTGCATGCAGTACAATTAACATGTGCAACTAACATGCACTTTTATTCTATGTTACTGCATGTAGTAAATTAACATACAACTTTTGTTCCATGTTACTGCATGCAGTGCAATTAACATGCAACCTTTTTTCTCAATTGCAAAGTGCATGTTATAATATATTAGCCAAGGAATTGGTTGAAAATTTTAATTTAAAAAATTAAAATTTCAAATAATCATTTTGCCGCTATATTTCTTCGATAATTAATATTTTTGAAAACGATTAAATCATGATTATGCATAACATCATCCCTAAATAATAAGCTAAATCAATAAATCATTAATTGTAAGCCTGGAAAAAGCTCTCCCACTTCATCCTACTTCTTCTCTTTTGGCCAATTCTTTCATAAAGCAACTTATGAGATGAGAAAATTTGCATATATTGCCTTCTCGAAATGATAAAGCTTAGGCCAAGCATGCTTCACTTCATTTCTCGAACATTTGTTCATCTTTATTTTAATAATTATAAACAAATTCTACCAATATAGATCAGATTATTCGAGAAATAGAGGAGGAATGATTAGATAAACTTTGATGCTGGGACCTCTTCACAAAGATACCGACAAAAACTTTCAGAGTTTATCTTATCAGTAATACTGTTAGCGGCCAAGAAGTTAATAGTAATGCGGAAGTTAAAAACTTATCGGTAGCGTTATTCGCAAATTAAGAGCTTAGCAGTGATACTATCAGATAGCTATGAAGTTATCAATAATGCTATTCGAGAATTTAGGAGAGCTTATCAGTGATAATATTCAAGCGTTAAGAACCTATCAATGATGCCGCAGGAGAATCAAATTATCATTTTAAGTAATATTTTATTGTTATTTCATAAGTTAATTATTTTATCAATTTCAGCTATCGCAACTTCAATTCTGATATAAGCTGGGAACTTTGTATTAATCAGCCGAAAAAACTCAACATATCAGCTATCACCAAATATTATTCTGTTTAACTCATCCTCTTATTAAATTATCAAATTATTCTGTTTAATTGCTCATCAAATCACCAATACCATTCCATTTGGCGTTTTTTTATCAAATTATCATCAAAGCATTTATTTATCAAATTATCAGTGATAATAATGATTATCTCTAGTGATAGCAAGCAACATTGACAAATTTTTTTGAAATTACTAAAATGGATTGATCAAAGTGTTGTAGATAGTTTATTTGAGTTAAATTCCTTTTATCTCATATACATTTTTACCTACAAATATCTAATTTGAATTGATTAATTTTTTAGATAATAGATGATGCTGATGGATGAATGAAATGATAAGTGATAAGTGATGTAAAAAAAATGATAAAACTGATCCCAAAAAATCGCAAAAAAAATTGTCGAACAAATATTTACAAAACTTTTTTTTAATATTAAAAGATACTAAATTTTATAAAAATTGTTTTCATATAATTTGAAAATGCTGTTGAAATTTTCTTCCATAACTTTATTAAATATATCAGTCGTAGTGATAATAAAAATGAAAATTATTATTTTTGGACAGTTTATCATTTTTTTCTTCACATTACTTTTATCACTTCATCCATCATCTTATAACACATAAATTAATTATCCGTAAAAAGCGTACAAGATATTTGTATCAGTGATAAAAATCCAACTTACAGTATTTCTGCAAAAGTAATTCTAAATCAATCGACCTGTAATAAAAATTAATTATCGAATAGAAATTAGTTATCCTTAAAAAAGCTTGCAAAAGATTCTAAATAAATTAGCAATAAAAATTCCAAAAAATAAATTTGCAATAGAAGTTAGGCTTATTTATCACTTATTTATTGATAACTATAAATATTATCATTTGAAAGAAATAATTTATGATAGCAAAAAAAAAAAAAAAAAGTTGAAAAAATGGAGAAAATGTAATAAATAAATTTGAGAAAATTGATTGAAATGAGTGATAAGAATAAAATTTTCAAGGAAAACTTGAAAATTTATTCCAAAGCGATAAAATAAGAAATTTACGGGAAATATTCTACAAATAACAAATCATTTGATTTTAAAGAATGCAAGAAAATAAAAAATAATTTCAGGAATTTAATTTGATTAAAAAGCAAAAAAAAAAAGTTCTAGAAAGAAAAAAATTCTTGAATAATTTTCATTCATATCATATCATATCTTGATAAGCGTGTAAGATATTCTAAATAGATCGGATGATCAATTATTCAAAATTCTTAATTAACTTATCCAAAATGATCAATTCTTAATTAATAAATTACCTATATTTGGCTCTCTTGATTTTGGCTTTCATTTAAATTAGTAAGAATTTTATTCAAACAAATATTACGATCACATATCTATATAATTTAATTTTTACAGCAAAAAAAATTAGTAAATTCATTACTTTAATTTATTGGATATTTTGTTAATAAAATAATTTAAATTGTTTTGACCTTTGAACCTCTCAAATGATCAATTCTTGATTTCCATTTCTCTTTAGTAATCATCTCGATTTTGGCAAATTAGCAAAATTTTAATCAAATAAATACTACGATCACATATCAATATAATTTAATTTTTACAGTAAAAGAAAAATTAATTTTAAAATTCTTTTCACTTAATTGCATTCGATATTTTGTTTATAAATTAAATTGCTTTCAAATTTTCAAATTGCAAGATTTCAAAAATAAACACTTTGATAGTCTGTTTATCAGAAGTATTTCATTTGATAAGAATATGATTGTTTGTCTAAATGTCAAATCAATAATTAATCAATTAGCGGGGATAGAGAGAAGGAAGGGTAATTAAAAAAAAAAAGTTATAAAATTAGGAATGGAATGAAATGAAATGAAATAATTTTAATTGCAATGTCTGAAGGTTGTTAGATGATTCGTTTGATGGGTTAAAAGTTGATCGTATGGAACGGTAAATAATAAAGGGTAATGATCTGTGGGAAATCCGGTTTTACCGTAATTTTCATTAAATCAGTAATAAATCAGTGATTGAATAGTCTTTTCGCTTATCACATTATCGATAGACATTCGCCGTTTCTACGCCTATTAAGATATCAATTTGCTATATTATACGATTATAAAACGTTTATTTTCTTGCAAATTTAATTTTCAAATTTTATCTTTTCATTGATTACTTCTTATCATTTGTAATTTTTCTTAATGATATATATGATTATTTCTTATCACATGTAATTTCTAATTGATGATAATCGAAATAAAGAATATTTTTACGAGTTTTTCAACGTGTTTCGTGAATATTTCAACGTATTTCGTAATATTTCAACGTATTTCGGATTCCAGAATATTTCAACGTGTTTCCGAATATTTCAACGCATTCCGTAAATTCTATGACGTAAATCCGTGAATAGTTTGATAAATATTGACTTAAAATACGTATTACTGAAATAATTAAATAAAATAAATAAAATACGCATTATATTTAAATAAAAATACGTAAAATAAAATACGTCGAATGTTTTTTTTCAAAGAAAAAAATGAAAATTTCATTTTTTTAAAAAAATTTATTTTCTGAAATTCAAATTCAAAATTTAAAAAAAAAATTTTTTTTTAATTTAGAAAATTTTAAATTTGGATTATAGAAGAGGAAATTTTAGAAGTAATTTTTTGATAAATTTTATTTTCATTTTTTTTTTGATAAGTTTTATCATTTAATTATTTTTTTGATAAGTTTTATCATTTAATTGCATAAAAAATAGAGTTTAGAATTTCAGATAGCCTTAAATTTCAATATTATAACTGTCTATTTTTCAGTAATACTTTTGCAAATTTAAGTAATTTTTTCTATTTATTATTATCAAATGTTTTTTTGATTATTTGATAATTTTGATATTTTGATTATTTTCAAATTATGCAAATTTTTAAATCTTAATCATTAATAGAGTAAATCGGTTTGAAATAATTTTAATTGTAATTTTTTAAATTAAATATTCGAAATATTTAATTCGAAATGATTAGAGAAAAAAGAAATAATAATAATATATAAAGAATTGCATTCAAATTGAATGATTTTATTTTCAACAATAAGATTAAGATTAGCAAATTTGTATGAGCAGATGATGATAATCCTGATTTGGATAAATCAGGATACTGTAAGGTAAACTTCACATTGTTGCTATCGGCAATAAAAAATAAAATATTTGATTTGAAATAATTCATTTTTTTCTCTTCCCCCTCTCTCTCTCTCTCTCTCTCTCCTTTTGCTATGATCATAGCAAAGGTAATAAAATGCATCCTGAAATTATTCATGAATGTAATTTTATTAAAAACTTTTACTCGAGAATTCTTGCATATATAATTGAGCCAAAAAAAAAAGAAAAATGAAGAAATCATTTTATTTCATATTCATTCATGAAAATTTGATTGAATAAGAATTGACTAATTAATTATGCAAACTTTAAATTAATTAATTAATTATGCAAGATTAAAGATTATCATTTCCAATTTCAGCGATTAGTAATAATTTATACTTTTTTCAGGTTCCTCAAAAAAAAAAAAATTGCATATTTTTAAGGCCAAAATGATTACATTAATATTGCATTTCATTAAATAATTTAAAAATGTCGTAATTTCCAAAAAAAAAAAAAAATTTAAATAAACGAATTATCGTAAATTTCAAGCATTTTTTTTTAATATTTTATCAATGATAATGTTTAATCATTTTATTAATTTATTAATTAATTTATTTTATTTATTTATTAATTTATTAATTATTTTATTAATTTAATTTTGTAGAAATAAAAAAAAGTTAGCTTTGAAATATTCGTTAAAAAAAAAGTTTTAAAAGTATTATTATTTTAAAATTTAAAAATATTTCAAATTTTTAATAATTTTTATCTTTCAAAATTATTTATTCCATTTCAAATTTTAAATAATTTTGATCTCTCAAAATTATTTCATTTCGAATTTTTGATAATTTTTACGTTTTAACATTATTCCATTTCAAATTTTTAGTAATTTTTATCTCTCAAAATTATTTCATTTCGAATTTTTGATAATTTTTACGTTTTAACATTATTCCATTTCAAATTTTTAGTAATTTTTATCTCTCAAAATTATTTCATTTCGAATTTTTGATAATTTTTACGTTTTAACATTATTCCATTTCAAATTTTCAATAATTTGTTTTTCCTTTGTTAAAGAAACAATTTCAAATTAATTAATTATTAAAATATGAAAATTCAATTTCCTTCCTTTTTTTTCAAATTGTTTATTTTCATTTCAAAAAAATTCAAAATTGCCAAATTTTTTTTTTAGATATTTTGAAAAAAAAAAAAAATTTAAAATCAATAAAATGGTATGCATTTTGTGAATTAATGCATTTTGCCAGGAAAGTTTAATGTACATTTTTCATATACTTGAAGTATTTCCTCAGGTATTTATTATTCATAGGAAATATTGGTTGACCCCCTGTTGTTAGAGCAATTTACCTGTCACATTCTAAGAAGATAAAAGGCGACAAGATGTTTGTTGTTCTTCTTCAGAAATAACCCATCTTTTTATTTTTTTTTTTTTTCCTTCCTTTCCTCTCTATCATTCCATTTTTATTCATTTTCAAAATTCTTTATTACAGGTGCGAGCGATATTTTTACACATTTCCGAATTGATTTAACTGATAAAATATTATCAGTATTAGCTTTTTTGTAAGATATTTTATCAAAATGATATTTCGATTGGCACAATTGTCACCATTTAATAGCGATTTATTATCATCTTTAAGGGATTATCATTTGATAATAGCCTAATGATAGTTATTTATAACATTTCATTAGATAAGTATCTTTTTCAGGCATAATTAATTTGTTCTAATTAAGTACGTTAATTAGCAAGAAACTTAATTTGATTTCATTTCAATTCATATTTATTATAAAATTTTCATTTATTCTAAAATTTCAAAATTAAATTCTTACAATTTTTTTAGTAATAAATTTTTTAAACTAACTTTTTAATTTATTAATTTTTTTCTTTCTTTCATCGTTTTTTTTTTTTTGTTGTATTTTAAAAATATTTTTTCTATTATTACATAAAATAACTGCTATACTTGAAAACCGGAATTGCATAACTTCCGGAAATAATTTTTCAAATATTTAGCATATTTGATGGGCAAAAAAAAAAAAAAAATATTGTTATATTTGAAGCGGCCATATTTAAATCAGGAAAAAAACGGATAATTTAATAACTTTTTCAGAGTGAGGAAGGAAAAAAAAAAAAAAAAGTTTTAAAAATTCAATTTCGTACTATTCAAATTATTTTCTAATAGTTCATATTGATACAATGATTTGTATAAATTTATTTGTATGAAATTTTAAAATTCGAAAGATGAAAATTTAATTTTTTCTTTTTTTTTTTCCTCTCATTCAACAATACATTCTTTGAATTTGTAGAAGTTACTTTTTTTAAACTGGAAATTTATTCTTCGTTTATTATAATATTATTTATGAGAGAGGAAAAGAGAAGAGAGAGAGGGAGGGAGAGGGAGAGGAGAGGAAAGAAAAGAATGAATATTTCTAGAATTTGAATACTATCAAACATTTATTTCTTTTTTTGGAAATTATAAAATTTTAACTTTTATAATTTCTAACAACTTCACATTTCTTTTTTCTTTTTTTTTTCTTTGTTACCTGAAATATTAAGTGATTCTATGTTTCGGATTCAGAGCAAATTTAAGAATTATGGAATGATGCAAGAATAACATTCATTTATCGAATATTACATTCTGAATCCGGACTGATTTTTTTTTTTAGTTTCCATTGATTTTGTATTTTTGTTAACTACGAAATATTGAATGATTCTGTATCGATTGCTTCAGAATATCAAGAAATACAGAATGACGTAAATTTTCACCAACATATTTTTTGCCAAACATGAAATATTGTGCAATATTCATGGATTCAAGATTCAGAATATCAAGAAATATAAGATTACGTAAATTTTCATCAATTTCATATTTTTGTCAAAAATGAAATATTAAACAATTCTGTATTCATGGATTCAAGATTCAGAATATCAAGAAATAAGGGATAACTTAGTTTTCATCAGTGTTTCATCAATTTTGCCAAAAACAAATAATGAAACAAAATTCTGTATCGATGAATTCAGAATATGAAACAATATGGTATATGATGCAAGAACATCATCATCCTCATCATCATCATCATCATCATCATCATCATCACCATCTTCATCTTCATCTTCATCATCATTATCATCATCCATCCACTTATCTGATACTGATTGCAGACACTTATCTAAAAGTACTTGATGATCTATAAGTGGCGCAATATCGCATTATACAAATACCGCTAAATGATAAAGTGGATTAAATTTGTAAAGCATTCTGTGCTCCTTTTAATACTTAATTGATAGAATTATAATTGTTTATTACTTTATATATTTTGAATATGAATGAGAATATATTAAAGAAATTCTTCATAATAATAATTATCATTATATTTATCATTATATTTCAGATTAGAATGATAAGTTCTTATCAGATAATAATTTTATTTTTTAGAAAAATTTTTTGATTAATATATTTATCAAAGAAAAAAAAAGTAAAAATGAAATTTATTATTATATTTTATTGAATTTAAATTTAGAGAAAAAATCTAAATATACTTTATGAATTTTACCGTATTGTAATCATTTTGAACTTAAGCTTTGAATAATTAAAGTGTATTCAAAAAAATAATTAAATTTTATGCTTAAATTTTATTTCGAACATCTTCTTTGTTGTCTAATATTTGATTTATAAAACTAGGATGATATCATTATGTAATGATAAAGTGATAATCGAGTAGATAAAGCGGCTACTTTTAATATTATCAAATAATGATAAAGTGATAATCAAGTAGATAGAGCAATAAAATTTTATGCTTATATTTTATTTCGAATATTCTCTGATTGTTAGTATTTAATTTATAAAGCTACAGTAATATTATTAGATAATGATAAAGTGATAATCGGGTATATAAAGCAATTAAATTTTGTGCTTATATTCTATTCCGAATATTTTCTTATTATCAGCTATTTAATTTGTAAAGCTACAGTAATTCACAAAACAGATTAATTCATTAAATAATGATAAAATGATAATTAGATAGATAAAGCAATTACATTTTATGCTTATATTCTATTTCGAATATCCTCGTGTTATTAACTATTTAGTTTATAAAACTATAATGATATCATTGTATAATGATAAAGTGATAATCAAATCGATGAATAGGATGAAACTAATTTATATCATTGATAGAATGAATTTTTTTCTCCAGTTTTCATTATCACTAAAAAAGAAACGTTTTTTTTTTTTCTAATGATTCGGGAAATATTATTTGATATGATTGGAAATAATCAAATTCAATATATCAATCTTTAACTATGTATCACGCTATAATCTCGAAAATCTTATCTGATATGATTAAAAACAACAAAAAAAATTGTATAGCTCAATATCTGATATGATAAAAAAAAAAAACTTATCTGACACGATTAAAAATAACAAAAAAGAAATTGCATAGCTAATAATAATTAGATATCATTTGATTTTTTCTTTAATATGTTATTCTCGATCATATATCATCATATCAACTTGATAAGATTATTGGAATATGTTATTCTCGATCATATATCATCCTAATCATTATCGAAATTATTGCATTTATATTTTTTTTGTGAAACCAATATTGGACCATATCCAAATAATCTTATGAAGATGATATTATTGTGATTGCTGATAATTAGATAATTTTTTAATTTGAAAATTCGTCGTTTTATTTTCGTAATTTTTCTTTTTTCAAATTCTCATCTTTTGTTAACCAAACTTTAATTTATCAATTTTTCAAATTTTTGCATATCCCATTTCCATTTATCTTTATGCTCTTCGGAATATCATTACCTGTTGTTTCAATTTTCCACCTGTACTTCAATCAAAGATAAACTTGTTTTTATTTTTACCATACTTCTCTGCTTTTAATACGATAATTAGAAAGAAGGCGACAATCGATTTGACAAATCGATATAATCTCATAAGCTTAGGTGTCATTTTTGAATTATCGCTAAAAATTGATATAAAACTTCGTAGCTATTCATTATCATGTTTGATCTTCATATCTGGATTTTGCCGGTGCTAAATATATATTCCATAACCGGATTTTACTGATATTAAACAGATAACCGGATTTTACTGATATTAAACAGATAACCGGATTTTACTGATGTTAAACAGATAACCGGATTTTACTGATATTAAACAGATAACCGGATTTTACTGATATTAAACAGATAACCGGATTTTACTGATGTTAAACAGATAACCGGATTTTACTGATATTAAACAGATAACCGGATTTTAGTGATATTAAACAGATAACCGGATTTTACTGATATTAAACAAGGAAACAGTAAATTTCAAATTATTTTATGTTTAAATATGTTAAACTAATAAGAGCGAAGAATTTGTCATAGTGATAATATCTTTGTAACGCTTATCTTTTTGTCGCATTGATACATCAAACAAAAATCCATCATTATGCAATAGTTGTACGATATTTTGTGGTTTTAGCTGAATTATCCATCTCCCTTCCGTTACCTTGCATTCTCGTCTATTCTCGTTTACCTGTCATACCTGTCTCCAATTAGTTCTGCATATCTGATCGTTTATTATACGCAGAGCAATATCAAATTTTCTTTGCTATTTTCTTGGGAAATGTCAATGCTCCTGTCAATTATTCAGCCGATATATAACTATATGCTCTTTATCATGATCATCACGATGAAAATTGTCCTTGTGATGAGATCACTAATAAATTTGACCTTTGATGTTAATTTTAAACTTCGATCTCTTCTAATAGCTAATGATTTTTTGAATTTTTTTTCAAACTTTTTTTTTTATCTTTTAAATTAAATTTATTAATTCTTACAAAATCTGTTATTTTTTTTTTTTTAAATAAAATTTGCATCAAATTGACCTCAAATGAAAAAGAATAAATTGACCTTAAATGATAACAAATCGATGGATATATATTTTTATCACATCATTTCATTGATTAATGCAATATTTTTATCACTGAATATTTATTTTTTTAAAAAAAAATTTACATCAAATTAACTTCAAATGATAACAAACATAACAAACTTTTTTTATATCTTTTAAATTAAATTTATTGATTCTTACAAAATCTGTTATTTTTTTTTTTTTAAAATAAAATTTGCATCAAATTGACCTCAAAATGAAAAAGAATTTGCATCAAATTGACCTTAAATGATAACAAATCGATGGATATATATTTTATCACATCATTTCATTGATTAATCAATATTTTTATCACTGAATATTTATTTTTTTAAAAAAAAAAATTTACATCAAATTAACTTCAAATGATAACAAACATAACAAACTTTTTTTATATCTTTTAAATTAAATTTATTAATTCTTACAAAATCTGTTATTTTTTTTTTAAATAAAATTTGCATCAAATTGACCTCAAATGATAACAAATTGATGGATATATATTTTTATCACATCATTTCATTGATTAATGCAATATTTTTATCACTGAATATTTATTTCTTTTAAAAAAAAATTTACATCAAATTAACTTCAAATGATAACAAACATAACAAACTTTTTTTATATCTTTTAAATTAAATTTATTGATTCTTACAAAATCTGTTATTTTTTTTTTAAATAAAATTTGCATCAAATTGACCTCAAATGATAACAAATTGATGGATATATGTTTTTATCACATCATTTCATTGATTAATGCAATATTTTTATCATCGAATATTTATGAAAAAAAAGAAGCGAAAGACCGCGAAAAATAATTGATATGCTAATAATAGCAAGACGAAAATATTTATGATATTTCAATTCAATTTAATTCGTTTTTTAATTATCAAATTATTTGTCAAAATTATTTTCATTTCTTTTTAACAATGATAAAATTTTATCATTCAATATAATCTATTATCATTTTAATCATTAACGCAAAAATTAATTCATTTTATTATTTTTATTTATTGTTTCCCAAAAAATATTTTCGTAAAAGAGAATTTTCTTCTAAAATACCTCGGAACATTCACATTTGCGACGAAATGATTGTGCGTTGCGAACATTCACATTTGCGACAAAATGATTGTGTGTTGCGAACATTCACATTTGCGACAAAATGATTGTGCATTGCGAACATTTTCGCAATGCCATATTAATTGATAGTACATAAATTTGCATAAATAATCGATAAGAATGAATAAATTTAATAGGAAGGAATAAATAAATTTATAATCTGTCTGTAATGGACAACATTCCGATCGATAATTATAATAAAAGTTGTCGTTACTATTATCATTTCTATCATTACTAATTATACTTATTTACTTATCACTTACTACTTATTACTTACTTCTTATTACTTACTACTTATTACTTATTACTTACTACTTACTACTTATTACTTATTACTTACTACTTATTACTTATTACTTACTACTTACTACTTATTACTTATTGCTTATACTTATTATTTATTAGTTATTACTTATCACCTACTACATTACTACTTATTACTTGCTACTTACTTAATACTTTACTTATTACTTATTAGTTATTACTTATTACTTACTAGTTTTACTTATTACTTATACTTTACTTACTAATTAATACTTTATTTACTACTTACTGCTTAATACTTACTTCTCTACTTACCACTTATTACTTATTACTTGCTATTTATTACTTACTTACTACTTTATTTATTACTTACTACTTTACTTACTACTTACCACTTAATACTTACTCTTATTATTACTTTACCTACTACCTACTAATAATCACTTATTATTTACTACTTATTACTTACCACTTATTACTTACTACTTACTTCTTAACACTTATTATCTTACTATTTGCTATTTACTACTAACTAACTAATTATTTAAATGTATCGGAATCTTGCCATAATTTTCAGAATTTATTATTTATTTATTTATTTGCATATTTTATCTATGCTCAAGACTTTAATAAATATTATTCATAAAAAATATAAAATCAAAAAAATTTCTTTTTATACACATACATATATATAGATTAGAAAAATTGATTATATTTTAAAATATCATATCAATAATTTTGATAAATGATATCAACAAACGATTATCTTTTACAAAGATTGAAATAATTATAAATGAATGATTTACATAAAGAAAATGATAATAATGATAATTAGGATTATTATCAATTACAATTCAATTCAAACATATAGAATTATGGATAAGCAATCATCATAATCTCGTAACCTAAAGTAAATGATTTTATATGAATGAATAATAATTAGAATTGTTATAATTATAATCCATTTAAGACATGTAAAAATTAATGTGTAGAATTATGATAAACAATTATCATGATTTTGTAAAAATTAGTAGAATTATGATAATCAATTATCATGATTTTGTAAAAATTAATGCCTAGATTTATGATAATCAATTATCATGATTTTTCAATCAGAAAACAATATCGATCATGATAGAATGTATGAATTGAATATAACTGATTTTTTTTTTCGTGAAAATATACGAAAAATATACGATCCCTGATAGTTCTATATTATGTATAATAGCTTAGTCAGTTTCAGAAAAAAATCCGAAAATTTTTTTTTTGATAAACGATAGCAATTTAAGCGAACAATAAAAATAATAATAATAATAATAATGATAATAATAATAACAACAATAACAATAAAATTAACAACAGCAATAACAATAACAATAATAGCAATAAATGCTTTATACTAAGTTAATAATAATAATAATAATAATAGTTTAAAATATGAAAAAATTCTTTCTATAAAAATTCAATCGGTGTACAAGCTATAAATCATTTTTTTGAAAGCCAATTTTTTCATCTAATGATCATTCAAATTTTATCTGATAATTTTATCAACTTATCAACGTCTTATTTTGATAATTTACATGGTAATCCTTTAATTGTCGGACAAATTGATCACTTTAATATCATTTGATCAATACGATATCATTTATCATAATTCAAAGTCCGATACTTCGATCGTATTTGAGCATTGAAACATTACGTTGAATTATCTCGCAAATAATATGGTCTATTGATTACTTAATATTATTTAAATCAATATAACATGATAAATGATAACTTAACCAATTTTTTCGTCAATATTTCAATCTTAATTGATCATTATGTTCAATTATCATTAAAATGATATGCTTATTGATTAATTAATATTATCTTATCAAATCAAAACAAATAAGCTTTAGATGAAAAGAAAATAAAAAGTATTTTAAAATTGAGTAAAACTAATTTCATACAAGGAAAAGCAAATGATTCATTTCAAAAATACAAAAAAAAGTTTATATTGGCGGAATCAGAATTCATATTGGTGAAATCAGAATTTATATTGGCGGAATCAGAATTTATATTGGTGAAATCAGAATTTATATTAGTGGAATCAGAATTTGTATTGGTGGAAAATCAGAATTTGTATTGGTGGAAAATCAGAATTTGTATTGTTGGAATCAGAATTTACATTGATGGAATTAGAATTTATATTGGTGGAAATCAGAATTTCTATTGGTGGGAAATCGGAATTTCTATTGGTGGAAAATCACAATTTCTATTGCTGGGAAATCAGAATTTCTATTGGTGGAAAATCAGAATTTCTATTGGTGGGAAATCGGAATTTGTATTGGTGGAAAATCAGAATTTCTATTGCTGGGAAATCAGAATTTCTATTGGTGGAAAATCAGAATTTCTATTGGTGGGAAATCGGAATTTGTATTGGTGGAAAATCAGAATTTCTATTGCTGGGAAATCGGAATTTGTATTGGTGGAAAATCAGAATTTCTATTGGTGGAAATCGGAATTTGTATTGGTGGGAAATCAGAATTTGTATTGGTGGAATCGGAAGTGTAATTTTTAATTTTAATTTAAATTTTATTTGTTGCATATGCATTTGCTAGATGGAAATGGTAGAATGACACATTTTGATGGCTTAATTGGATTGAAAAAATTTTTTGAAATCAATTAAATTGTAAAATATATCGCTGTGACAATATGAAATTGCATTTCTTATTGTTCCATCACTCATTCATTCATTCATTCATTCATTCATTCATTCATTCATTCATTCATTCATTCATTCATTCATTCATTCATTCATTTCATTCATTCATTCATTTCATTCATTCATTCATTCATTTCATTTCATTCATTCATTCATTCATTCATTCATTCATTCATTCATTCATTCATTCATTCATTCATTCATTCATTCATTCATTCATTCATTCATTCATTCATTTCATTCATTCATTCATTTCATATTCATTCATTCATTCATTCATTCATTCATTCATTCATTTCATTCATTCATTCATTCATTCATTCATTCATTCATTCATTTCATTTCATTCATTCATTCATTCATTCATTCATTCATTCATTCATTCATTTCATTCATTCATTCATTCATTTCATTCATTCATTCATTCATTCATTCATTCATTTCATTCATTCATTCATTCATTCATTCAAGTTTTAGAAGGAAAATAAAACCTGTTATTTTGTACTAAACAACGGATTAAATTATTGAAAGAATAGGCGTATGGTAGTAATAGGTGATGGTAATAGGTAATGGTAATAAAGGTATCATTTATTAGCTAGATACTGTATATAACAGTAATGGTGATAAAGGTATCATTTATTAGCTAGATACTGTATATAAAAACAGTATTATCATTGGTACTTTCAATTTTTAAAAGTGATAAAACTATCAAAGATAGTAGTGATGGCAAGGCGTGAGAAATTATATCAAATCGATAACGCATAATCAAAGTCGATAATAGTTGTGGCAAACAATCGAGTGTTGATATCGTGGGAAATCCAGGTCTCAGAATTATCACTCATTATAATTCATGTTATCAATCTATTGTTAAGGCTGAGAAAGGCAAATATGTTAATTGTAGCAAGGCATGGGAAATGTAACTTGGGAAATGCTAAGATTGTTCGGTGATATAACAAGATATCAAAAATCAGTATTTGATAACAAGATATGGGAATTGATAAGTCAACTAACAACGGTAGCACAATTTTCAACAGTAGCAAATCACCGGAGAATATACCGGAGAAGGTTCCAAAGTTGCTTACAGTAATGATATTGTTTATAGTGCAATGCCGAAATTTTCCACGGTATCAACTGCGTATAAGACTGATAAAGATATCAAAATCAATAGCTATAGTAAGCCAAGAGATATGGGTATGCGGGAAGCATTAAAATTGTTTAGAATAATGTACCGTATCAAAATTTCTCGGTATCAACTTATTACAAGAATGATAAAGATATCAAAATCAGTAACTGTAGTAAACTATTTTGGAATATATGATAAATGTCGCGATAGATATTAAGATTATTCGTAATAACCGCGGTATCAATAACAACGGGAAAATTGCTGGCTCTCAGTGTAAATTCCAAGGCGGAGCTATTTGCGGTAGCGGAAAGGAAAGTAAAGGAAAAGATGAACTCCGCCCTTCCGTTCCTTACCGTTGTGCCATTTTCTTCGAAGCATTGCGATGACGATCGCTATCATTTCTGGCAATAAACGATCACTGGACTTCGTCGTCGTATCAAATGGCCAATTCAGGCTATTTTTATGATTGTTTGGTAAAATAAGATAAATGGGATAAAAAAAAAATGGCCTAGGAATTAAATGATTCTTTTCAACATGAATTTATTGCTTAAAATTTTTACATTTTTTGAAAATCAAAAATCATAATTCGATTTCTGTAAGAGTAATTAATTTATTGATTTAAGATTGCTATCATTCAATTATGAAAAATATGCTAATTAAAATGCTAATTAAAAACATTAAATAATTTAAATTGAAAATTGACGTATCGAAATTAAAAATTAATTTTTATAAATTCCAGTATTAAATTTTACTTATTATGACATATCATTATATAACTTACTGTAAAAATAAAAGTAAAATTTTGAAATAATATAAAAGCTTTTAGTATATATGAAGTAAATTAATAATTTTAATTAATTCATATATTTATAAATTTAATTAAATGATATATTTGATATCTGTTTGTAATTAAAAAGATATAATATTTTGATTAAATTTTGTTCTTTGTTTTTCTACATATTCATTTTCTTAATTTTTCAACGATATTACTTTTTTTTTAATGTAAATTTTAATTGCGTTAAATTATTTTTAATTCAAATTAAATTAAACTTTTAATTTATGCTATTTCATGTTTCAGATGAAAGTTTCAACAATTAAAATTAAACTATTCTCGAGATTGATAACATTTCTATTACTTCTTTTATCATTACTACCTGTAACAGTTATCACCGATGAACTACTCAATGCACGTTGCCAAACAATGTGTCTTCATCAGTTAGAAACTGATAATAATGTAAGTTAATTAATTACAATTAAATTAAATTAAATATAAAATTTCGTTTTCATCTAAGAAAGAAAATAAGCAAAAAAATATAAATAAATTTAAAAAAAAAATTTTTTTCAACATTTTTTATTAATCGATTTCTTTTCAAATGAATAAATATATTATATTTCATTCTTCTTTTTTTCTCTAATAAATATTAATTTTTTATTACAAATATTTTCCTCTTTTTTTGATTATTATTTATTCGATATTGCGTACTTTTAGTTTTATTTATTATCAATAATTTAAATTTAATTTATATTTCGCTATCGTTGATTTATTATTACAATAATTTAAGTTTAATCTGTATCTCGTTATATTGATTCATTTGTTATCAATAAATTAAAATTTTCATTTGTTATCAATAAAAAATTAAAATTTATGTTTGGTTATTATCAATAATTTAAATTTAATTTACATTTTGCTATTGTTGATTTATTAATTATCAATAATTTAAACTTAATTTATCCTTCATTACTGTAACTGATATTGTCATTTTAATAATTTTACCTGTCGGCTTTTACCTTTCTTTTACCTTGCCAACTTGAATAAGTTGAAATTTATCGCATAGAATTAATTAATTTACACATCAAAAAAATCTTTTTTTAAACATTTTTATTTTATATACATAATAGTAATTTTTAAAAAAATGAAATTTAAAAATAAGCAATTTAAGAAAAACTAAAAAATTAATTTAAAAATTTTAATTTCTTATATAAAATTTTAGAATTTCCAATATCAATTTAATATGTAAAAATTAACATATTGATTATTTTTCTTTTTTTTTTTAAATTTTATATTTCATACATAGTATTAAAAAAGTTCAATTCTAGGAGTAATTAAATCTTTAAATTAAAAATTTTTTTTTAATTTCAATTTTTCATTTTTTTTTTTTAAAAAAGAAATAATCCCTTGAAAACAAGAAAAAAAAAGTTTTGTAGAAGAAAAAAAAAAAAAAGAAAAAAAAAGTGTAATATTGGATAAAGTATGAAACCACTTAACCAATGGTACTATTTAATGGATGAACCAATGGTACCACCATTAATGGATACTTTATCGGTATCCTTTGTACATCATAATAATAAAATCTATTTGTGTCATCATAATTCCAGAAAACATTTGTCGATCAAATGAAAGTTAAACTATTTTTCGGCATTTTTCCTACCATATATTATCTCTAAATGTTAAGTACCTTTTCATTCACTTCTTCTATACATATCATATCATATCATACCATATCATATCATATGTTAAATGATAAAATATCTATCATATGCATTAGCTTGTGATAGTAATTTAAATTATATACTTGTGATAAGATCACTTTAGTTTTGTTCTATTAGAAATGGAAAATCACATAAATAAAATTACACAGCCAAAGATTAAGTTTTGATAGAAATGAGTACAATTGCTATTTTCTCATGTCAGCTGTTACAATATCTTAAATAAACTTTGCATTAATCATTTACACTTAATGGGGTGGCTATTAAGTGTTGTACGATAAGTGTTCCATTTCTAATATTTATTTACAATACGATAAAAATAGGAATAAATGTTTGGGATACGATAATATAATAAAAATAAATGTTTGAGATACGATAAGAATAGGAATAAATGTTTGGAATACGATAATAACAACAGGAATAAATGTTGGAGATACGATAAAAATGGAAATAAATGTTGGGATACGACAATACAATAGGAATAAGTGTTTGAGATATAACAAATATAGAAATAAATATTGAGATACGATGAAAATAGAAATAAGTATTTAAGATATAATAAGAATAGGAATAAGTGTTTCAGATACGATAAGAATAAAAGATAAATGTTTGAGAATACGATAAGAATAAGAATAAGTGTTTGAGATACGATAAGAATAGGAATAAGTATTGAGATACAATAAGAATGAATAAGTATTTGAGATACAATAAGAATAGGAATAAGTGTTTGAGATAGAATAAGAATAGGAATAAGTGTTTGAAATATAATAGGAATAGAAATAAATGTTTGAGATATAATGACTGTAGAAAAAATGTTGTGATAAAATAAGTACAGAAAAATATTGAGATACAATAAGAATAGGAATATGTCTTTGAGATATAATAAGTATATAAAAAATGTTGAGACAAAATAAGAATGGAAATAAATGTTCTAATTAATGATATTATCAGTAGGGATAGCTGAAATGTATTATTAGTAGGAAAATTAATCAGCTTAACTGATAATATCAATAACAAAAAGTGCAGTACAAGAAATGCTTCTAGTTCTAATATGAAAATTGATAATAAAATTAAAAAAAAATACAAGGTTTTAGCTAATAATACTGGCAATAAGAGTGATTTGAGATGTATTATTGATAAGAATTCATTAAATCAACTGATATTATTTTCAATAAAGAAAGTATTGAAATTGAAGAAAAGAATGATAATATAATAAGTGAAAAAATGATAACACTGTAAATGTTGATACTGATGATAATTTAATAAATGATAAAATAATAATATTATAAATTTTTTTCTCTTAAGATGATATTAGATAGAATATTATCAATTTATTTGATAAATTTAAGCGAAAACAATACAATTAATAATACTCTCAAAAATATTAGTTGGAAATATGAAATACAACCTTCTAGATGATAATAATGATGACAGTGATAATGATGAATGACGATGATGATGATGATGATGATGATGATGATGACGATGTTAAGATAATAATGACGAAGGATATGATTATATTAGTGATAGTTAGAATATTAACGTTGTTAAATCTTTTTATAATCATAATGATAACTGTACTAGATTACAATAATACCTTGTTTTTTCAATACAAATCATGCGACTACAGTAACATTACGGTAATATAGACTGAGCATAGTGTAAAAATAATTATGTTGAAAATCATGAAAATAAAACTAATATTTTAATTAGAAATTGAAAGATAAAATTTATTTTAGTTAAAAATTGGAAAATGAAATTTAGTTCGATTAAAATCATAAAATGAAATAAATTATCAATTCTGATTAAAATCACAAAATCATTAATTAAAATGAGAAAATAATCGAAAATATCTTCTCTTCTCTCTCTCTCCCTCTCTCTCTCTCTCTGTCTAGCTCTCTCTCTACAATTTTATTTCTTAAGGCAAATATATAATGATAAAAATTTTGCAGGAAATGATTGATTAATGTTTTGTTGAAGCATTCATGCTTTTTTTTTTTTTTTGGTAATTTTTAGATAAGACGCTCAGATTGTGTTCATCATCATTTCAGACATTCTAAGCCTAGGCTCTTTTTTTTTTTATGTATCTATTGGCCAGATATTGGAATGTATTTTTAACGCTTATCTTTTCGTTCTTTTTTTTTTCACTGCCTCATTCTCCCGTTCGTTTGAATGATTTTGAATTTCAAATAAAATAACAATTATTCAGACATTTCCCAGACGTTAAATTACAACATGCGTAGGTGGACAAAAGAAAAGGGATCGAAATGTCAACAAATAATTTATATTATTTCAATATGAATTTGTAAAACAAAAAAAAAATTATAATATCGTATTTCAAGTAAAAATACAATTCACTTATTTTATATATTCTTCTTCATTTATTTCAAGTTTCATATACCAATTATATTTCCAATTAAGTTATCGCATGCCAATTATATTTCCAATTCAGTTATCATATACCAATTATATTTCCAATTAAGTTATCATATACCAATTATATTTGCAGCATTTTAAGTTTTCATATATATGTGTAGTTATTTCAAGTTTTCATATATCAATTATATTTCCAATTAAGTCATCATATACCAATTATATTTCCAATTGAATTTCATATACCAATTATATTTCCAATTAAGTTATCATATACCAATTATATTTGCAGCTATTTTTAAGTTTTCGCATATATTTATAGTTATTTCATGTTTTCGTATATTAATTATATTTGCAGTCATTTCAAGTTTTTATATTCGAATTATATTTGGAATCATTTTAGGTTACCATATACCAATTATATTTTAATTTTTTAGATTCATCAAGAATGCTTGGAAAAAAGTTAATTTTCATTTCGAATTATTATAACAAAAAATCAAAATCATCTTATTCAAATTTCTTCTTTTTTTCTACTTCATTTTTTTAAAGTTTTCATATATTTAATTAAATTTGCAGAATCTGGGAATTATTTAAAATATATTGGATATAATATAAATTTAAGTATTTACTTTATCGATTTCATCAAATACAATTTAATGATGACAGAAATTTCTTGCATAAAACGATCCATCTCATGATTAATATAACAATCATCATTAATTAAAATGACAACTTTTTTTTTCTTTAAAAAAGAGAGAAGAGGGAATTTCAGAAGGAATTATCGCTTCGAAATAAAATTAATATAATATGGAATTGATCTAAAAATGATGGCATTTTTAGATCAATATATTAAAATGATAATTAGTTGTGAAATATTTTGAAATTAAATTATTAAAATTTAATTTTTACAAGAATTCATTGATATGAAAATGATAGCATTTTTTCCAAAATATTGAAATGATAATTAGTTGTAAAAATTTAAATTATCAAATTTTATTTTCACAAGAATTCATTGATATGAAAATGATAGCATTAAAATAATAATTAAAATGATAATTAAAATGCTAATTAGTTGTCCAAAATATTAAAATGATAATTAGTTGTGAAATATTTTGAAATTAAATTATTAAAATTTAATTTTTACAAGAATTCATTGATATGAAAATGATAGCATTTTTTCCAAAATATTGAAATGATAATTAGTTGTAAAAAATTAAATATTTCAAATTTTATTTTCACAAGAATTCATTGATATGAAAATGATAGCATTAAAATAATAATTAAAATGATAATTAAAATGCTAATTAGTTGTCCAAAATATTAAAATGATAATTAGTTGTGAAATATTTTGAAATTAAATTATTAAAATTTAATTTTCTATTTTTATTTTTTATTTTTATTTATTGACGACAGAATATTTCGCATTTTTTAAACCATAAAAAAAAGAGCTAAATTTTGAATAAATAATGAAATGAATGAATTTTAATGTTCTCTTTCTTAGTGAAATTTTTTTTTTTTTTGCTGAAAGATATTTTTGTTAAATTTGCATTTTATTCATTGTAATTCATTTGGGAATTAAATATTTTTTCATTTATATAATATAATATATATGTGCTCTAAATTATAATTCGATACTAAATTGTTCAATTTAGTATCGAATTATAATTTCGATTAAATTTTAAGTCTTCATATTTATTTATGTTTGCTAAAATATTTCGATTTTATGATTATATTTTACTCCAAAAAGACAATATTGTATAGAATTAATTATAAAATTTTTTCTATAATTGCTGCATGAAAAATAAATTTTGAACTTTTTGTAGATAATATTTTAAAACTTGTTATCGATAATTAATTGAAGTTATAATTAGCGGGCAAATTAAATGATCATTACTGTGTTCTTAAGGCTCTAATAAATTCTAGGCCTTTGTCTAAGTTAGCTTCAAGATCTTGTTTTAAAATAAATTTTATTCATCCAATATTTATCGATTAATATACTTCTTATAGATTAATGGGCAAATCAAATGATCGTTATTATTTCTTGTGTTAATAAGGCTCTAATAAATTCTAGGCCTTTATCTAAGTTAGGTTCAAGATCTTTTAAAATAAATTTTATTTATCTAGTATTTATCGATTAATATACTTCAGTTAGGTTACTCTCAGTCAGCATTTATCCATAAATAAAATTTATTTGATTTCATTAAAATCCGCCTTGTTTATTGTTTTGTTTACTTTCCTTCATGATCGATAATTTTAATGCTAACTAAACATTGCCTTCTCCAAACTTCGGTTTAAACAATTAACATTCCGGAAACAATGAATTGTTACGTTAGCTTAGCGGAAATACTAAACCGTTGCGTTAGCTTTGCGGAAACAGTGAACCGTTGTGTTTAAATGAAATTACAAAAGAAAAATTAACATTCCGGAATTCTGCGTTGAACATTGCGCTGGCAGTAAGAAAAATTCAAACAAATAAGGTTCCGCAATTCCGCATTGAATCATTATAGCTAATAGTAGTGGTAGTAGTAGGGAACGAAAATTTTGTAAAAAAAAATATAGCAACAGATGATAGCTAAGAAATGATAAGAATCATCATTAATGTATAGAGCAAAATCGTTTATTTGTTTGAATTCATAAAGCTTAAAATAGAATGATAATGCGGAGCGATAAAATGATATCTATCTCTTGTCAACAAAATATTAATCTTTTATTTCTTGTTGTGGTCATTTCTTATGGTCAATGTAAACATAAATATAATCTAAGCAATAATGAATGATCCGACAATTGCAAATAACGGGCCGCAACAGACACTAAACAATCTTTTAAATTATTCCAAAAATATATTTATGAATTGAAAAATTTTTTTTAAGAGATGAAATTTAATTTAAAGAAAAAAAAAAACGAAGGTATATAATTTATTGAAAATATTTCAATGAATAATTTCACACCTGTTGAATTTTGACATATGTAAATTGTCATCATTTTCTCTCCTTTTTTTTTTTTAGAAATGTCATCATCAAATGTGTCACATTTGATTTATTTGTTAAATTGTCATTTGGTATTATGTTATTAATATACTATGTCAATTTATCACATTTTTAATTTAATCATTTTATTTTATGTAATGATAAAACAATAAGAGATAACAAAAAAAAAAAAAAAGAGCCAAATGAAATATGGCAAATTTAATTTAAATTTATTAATTTTTTTTTTTGTTCCTTTTCTTTAATATTTTAAATTTGAAATATTTTTAAATGATAAAAAATTGTGATTAGATTATAAAAATTAATGTTGAATTTCATGATATAATCATTTCGAAAACAGATATATGAATCTATTTTGTATTAATTGTATTCTATATTAATTAAAATTTTCTATTCTATTCTAATCAAAAATTTCTATTCTATTCTAATTAAAAATTTCTATTCTATTCTAATTAAAAATTTCTATTCTATTCTGCTTACAAATTTAAATTTGCTTATTTTTCTTCCTCACTAAATATTTGAAAATTAGAATCATTCTCGAATTATCACCAAAAAAAATCGCTGTAGGTCGCATAATTCCAACCTTCTGACGCAATCATTTCCTGTTGCATACTAATTAAGAAGCTAAATTTGTTCATTTTTCTCCTTACTAAATATTCTAAAATTAGAATCATTCTTGAATTGTTGATGAAAAAATTCCGATGGAACTTAAAAACTGCAAGATTTCTGATGCTATCATTTTTATAGTAATTAAGAACTTAAAAATTTACTCATTTTTTTTTCCTCACCAAATATTCCAAAATTAGAATTTATTCGTGAATTACTGATAAAAAACAATCGAGATTTATCGAGATAAATCGTATAATTCCAACTTTCTGATGCTATGATTTTCTATCCCATATTAATTAAGAACTTAAAAATTTACTCATTTTTTTTTCCTCACCAAATATTCCAAAATTAGGATTTATTCGTGAATTACTGATAAAAAACAATCGAGATTTATCGAGATAAGTCGTATAATTCCAACTTTCTGATGCTATCATTTTCTGTAAAAATTTATTCATTTTTTTCCCTCACCAAATATTCCAAAGTTAGAATTTATTCTTGAATTACTGATAAAAAAAAAAAAAGAAGCAATCCCGATAAGTCGTATAATTCCAACTTTCTGATGCTATCATTTTCTATTTTACAGTAATAAAACGACGGATAGTAAAAGAATAATAAAATATCGTAGAAAATATGTTTAGCTAAAAAGACATATGGAAAACAGCTGCAAAAGTTTTTATTCATTGAATGCTTTATCAAACAATGATAATAAGATAATAGCTCAATATATTCGAAATAAAATTGATCATTTAATGATATTTAAGAAAATGATAACATTTCCTTTTTACAATCATTTCGTTCCTTTTATCATTTAGCATTTTTATCATTTACTCATTCGAGAAAGAAAAAAGTTTTTGATTTATTATCCTTTTAATTTGGCAAAAAAAAAGAGAGAAAGTTTTGATGTTTATTTTATAAAATCGATGCTGACTTTTTTTTTTGTTTAATCCATTCTATATATCATTTAAAATTTCCAAATATTTCTTAATGCTAAAAAGAATTTTTAGGATTAACTTTACTAGCTAGAATATATGATATACTGATAATTTTTTTTATCAATTTTTAGGATTAACTTCATTAGGATATATGTGATATATTGATAAGTTAAAAAGATTTCAAATTTTTATTTAAAATGGAATAATTTAAGAGTAATAAAAATATGAAAGTGATAAAATCATTAATAAAAAAGCATATCAAATGATAAAAATTCAAATTTTTTTATTCAGAATAAAACATTTTAAGATAGATGAAAATATGCTGGTGATAAAATATTAAATGATAATTGGTGTTAAAATGATAAAAAATACAAATTGGAAATTTTAAAAATAATAAAATGAAACAATAAATGATAAAAAAAGGTATTAACATTTTGTAAAAAAAAAATGAAAATGTAAAAGTTTAAAAAAGGGAACGAAAATGTTAAGGAAAAAAAAGAGAATAAGGAAACAAGCCTAGGCTATTAAATTTGGCCAAAAACAATCATCAAATCATCAGACATCAGAGAAGTCTGCGATTGCTTAAAGGATTTAAAAATGGCATTTAAAGATTGAATTTGCATTATTTTAGAATGACAAAATGCTTATACATATATTTACTTTTACTGATAACATAAAAACATTTCGCTAAAGATAATATTTTTCCTAAAATTTCTAATTAATTTTATCACAGATTTTGATTTCCAGAAAAACAAGAAAGATCAATCTAGGCTTGATTAAATGGCTTGGCTCATTTATTATTTTAAAGACTATAATTTGCTGATTGCTTTTTGATGCCTAAATCCTTAAGTCTATTTTTACTTTATGATAATTTTAGCTTTTACACTACTGATAATGAAATATGACGCAAATAAAAACAAACTTTTAAATGCATTCACTTTTCTTTTGCAAACGTCTAAATAGTCGTTAAACGTCAAATGTCTTAAAAAACTAATTGCACTTTTCTATCAATTAGTTTAAAATTTATCGTAATAAAATTTTAAATTTCAAGGGAAAAACAATCTTATCTTATCAATTAACAAGAAATCATATCAATTGATTTTTATCAATCAACAAGGAATCTTATTACTATTTTAATTAATCGTTTAAGAAAATGAAAATATTTGCTAAGAAATTTTCATTCCTTCTTTACTAAATTTAATTATTTAATTGATTAAATCTTTAAACTTTCCGAATATTTTGGATCGTAAAATCGAAAAATTTTGTTATCACTATTATAGCATTAAATATTTAAATAAAAATACGGCCACCTTTTTTCAGGTTAAATTATTTAATTTTAAAATAAATTATTTTTGTTATCATTGAAATTCTAAGTCTCGAAATTTAAATAATTTCTCGAAATGAATATATATCATAAAAATACGATCAATTTTTTTTTGAATTAAATAATTTAATTTTAAATTAAATTTTAATTGAAATAAAATTTCGCAAGAAAAAAAAATTGCTAGCAATACGATATTCAATAAACAAATAATTAAATAATTGCTACAATTTCGAAAACCATATGCTTTCGAAATTACATTTTTTTTTTCCATTGCTTAATTTACGTCAAAATATAAAAATTTCAAACAAAAAAAAAAAAAAAAAAAATTTACTTTTTATTTATTTTTTTGCCTCTCTCTTCGAAAATATAAGCAACCAAATGTTAGCGTAAACTAATATGATAACGACAGATGTGCGACGCCAGATGCGTTCATAAAAAAGCGACAAGAAAATTTCGCAGCATTAAAATTTAAGACTTTTTCTTTTTTTTTTTTTTTTTGCGAAAAAAAAAAAAAATTGTACCCTCATTTTCGTATACCTTATACATATATATATTTTTTTGATTTCTCGTTGACCTCTTTTCATTTCTGACATTCGTCTGATTCTTATCAGTTCATATCATCGATCATAAAAACCTCATTTATTTCAATGATAATTGATTAACTAAAACCTGATTGATATCTATTCTATCTTAATAGCCGTAATAGGCATATATCTTCATAAAAAAAAAAAAAAAAAAATGAATTATAGTAAATTTACTCTAAGGACAATTATTTGACTAATCATTTGTCCAATAAATTAACTGATCATTCTCGATAATATCATTTTTCTACGATTAATTTGTCTCCATCAGTAATCATTAAAATTATTTAATATTTAAATAAAAATTCTGTTTTTCTTTTGCAAATGATATTTACTTTTAACTCAAATGATACTCATCTTTCAAATGCATTAACAAATATTTAAATTTTATTCATTTTTTTTTTTAATGTAAAATTCAATAAACTCAGTAATCATAATGATTTTTATTAAAACTAAGCAAAAAGCCAACATATTTTTGCAAAAAAAAAAAGTTATAGTAAATTCACTAAAAAAACCAATATTTCAACCTGATCATTTACTACCTGTACAGGTAGGTATTGATCGATCTTGATCTTGATGTATAGATCTCACATATTTCGCAAAAATTAAAATTCACTAAAAGATCAATATTTCAAACTGATCATTCATTCACTACCTGTACAACTATTGATCGATCTTGATCTTGATGACAAATCCATTTTCTCGAACAAATTTATCTCGGGAGCAAAATGATAATGCAAATATAATTCAATTGACTTCATTAATGAATAAAACTAATTTATATTTGAGAGTATATCTATATGCATATGTAAATATGTAAATATTTATTTGTTTACCATTTTATTGTTTAATGGCATTTTCAATTTGTTTGTTAAAAATGGCACCTATTTTTATTGTTTGAATGTGTAAATGTTTAGGAATGGAAAACTCAAATGATTTGATATTTACTATGTAAATAAAATAATTTTGTTTACATTAACGATGAAAATATTTCATCGAAGTTGTTATTTCCATCTTCATTTTTCGTTGATTCTTTCGAAAATTCGTATTTATCGATTTTAATTTGAAAATTAATTTATCAATTTTGTAATCGAATAGAATTTTACACTAATACTTAAAAACACCTAATACTTAAAAATGGTACATGAAAATCGAAAATCAACTTATCACTTTTCTGTTTGAAAATAAATTTATCAGTTTTAGAATTTGAAAATAAATTTATCAATTCTATAATCGAATAGAATTTTACACTAATACTTAAAAACACCTAATACTTAAAAATGGTACATGAAAATCGAAATTAACTTATCACTTTTCTGTTTGAAAATAAATTTATCAGTTTTAGAATTTGAAAATAAATTTACTAATTTTATAATTGAAAAGAATTTTGCACTATTATTAATTTTATAATTGAAAAGAGTTTTACACTAATACTTAAAAATAGTACATGAAAATCGAAAATCAATTTATTAGTTTTATGTTTGAAAATAAATTTATCAGTTTTAGAATTTGAAAATAATTTTTCATATCTAATACTTAAAAAATCAATTTATCAATTTTAGATTTGAATGTAAACAAATAAATATTTACATACATATGCATACTCTCAATTGAGAATAAATTTATCAATTTTATATTTCAAAATAATGCTGTGAAAATCAATTTATCAGTTTTAGAATTGAAAACTAAATTTTTCGATTTTGGATTTGACAATAATTTTTCAGAGAGAAAATTAAATTTACCATTGGTTTTGAAAATATATTTATCAATTTTATACCTCAAAGTAAATTTATCAATTTTATACCTCAAAGTAAATTTATCAATTTTATACCTCAAAGTAAATTTATCAATTTTATACCTCAAAGTAAATTTATCAATTTTATACCTCAAAGTAAATTTATCAATTTTATACCTCAAAGTAAATTTATCAATTTTATACCTCAAAGTAAATTTATCAATTTTATACCTCAAAGTAAATTTATCAATTTTATACCTCAAAGTAAATTTATCAATTTTATACCTCAAAGTAAATTTATCAATTTTATACCTCAAAGTAAATTTATCAATTTTATACCTCAAAGTAAATTCATCAATTTTATGCTTCAAAATAAATTTATCAATTTTATGCTTCAAAATAAATTTAAAAATTTTATATCGAAAAATAAATTAATCGAATTTATACCTATAAATTAATCAATTTAATTCTTGAAAATATATTTATCTATTCTATACTCGAAAATAAAAAAAGTTTATAATAATGAAATATTGGTAAAACAGATTTATAAGTATTAGCGTGTTGTTGGATTATAACATGAAGTTTTTAGAGGAAGTTATTCAACTTATAAAGTTATTGTTTCGAATCAATAAGTAATTGATTAAATGATTATCAGTTTGATAGTGAAAATAAGCATTGAGCAAATCTTATAATTAATCAAAATTATAAATATGTGACTGGTAATAAATTGGCTAATTTTATGATAAAAATTATGAATTAATGAAAATAATCAAATACCATGATAACATTGAATCATAACATCATGATAACATTGGATCATAATATCATTGAATAACAATATCATGATAAAAATTTAATCATAATATCATGATAACATTAGTCATAATATCATGATAACATTAAATTATAATATGAAATATTGATTGTCAATTCCATGTTACTACTTTAAATTAATTAGCCAATCAATTGTGTAATTTTTTTAACGAGTATAATGATTCTAATCATTTAAAAGATGGCCAATTAATTAATCATTTATTTATTTGGCCAATGCAAATTAGCTAATTTATTTGCCTTGTTCTTATAAGAAAAAAAAAAGCCATGAAATTATAAAATTTGTTCAATTCTTATATTATCATTTCATGAACTGCTCAACATGATAATTGGCCTATTTTGATTATTAAAAGTAAACAGAGGCTAGACTAATTGACCGACTATAATTCTCGATGAATGTTAAATGATTCTTTACCAAACTATGATGCTAATTATTTCTTGTCAATATAAATTCAAGATAATTATCATCTTACTTTTTGATACATTCTTGAATAGAATACGGTTGAATTAGATGTCAACATTTATTTGAAATGTTTTAACGCCCACGTATTCCATTCTCGAATCCTAACGTATTCTATTCTCGAATCATTTAATTATTGTTTGCTTAATTATCCAAACCTATTTATTAATTGTTAATTTGTTGTAGCTTTCTATTGATAAATAGACTAATGTTGAAGTGTCACTTCCATACCAATTTCTATTATAATCGAAAACATTTGATGACACTTAATTGATGTTGTATTCTCATTCAACACATCACAGATAGATTAACTTACCTTTCTTTCCATTAATGAAAAATTTGAACTTTGAACTTTATTGACTTAACCTTCATCAAATTTCACATATATTACTTGGCTTATTTTGTATTTTCGTATAAAAAAAATGACTGATCATAACATTTAAAAAAAATTTTTATTTGCCCTCACTAATAGTACAATAATTGTAATAATGAATTTAGTAAAAATAGTACGCAAAAATTTTAATTCAAATTATTAATTCTTTTCCGATTATCGATATTAAATTTAATAAAATAATCAAATATTAAAGTAAAATAATTTTCTCTTTAACTATAAGAATAATAATGATAGTGAATTATAATTAAAAATTTTTCGAAATACATTAATTAAAATAATTGTTAAGCGTCGAGAAAAAAATTATTGAATAAATTAAATTTTAATTTAAATTATTGGTTACATTTCTGAATATTTTTGATATCAAATTTAACGAAATAATCAAATATCAAAGTGTGCAATATATTTATTTTGAATAATTTCATATATTTTTTTTATATATCTATTTCTATATAATTTCATATACCTATTTATATTCGATATATTTGAGTATCATGATAAATAATAATTATATGTCGTATAAAAGTATACATCTTAATAATCATAATAATTAGTTATTGACAAATCATCCGATGATTGATTGTTTTATTAATTGATGATTGATCCATTGGAGATTCTTAGCTTAATCTTAATATTTCATTCAATTTTTTATCATGATTTTGATATTATTTCAAATAATTATCATCATTGATATTACTATCATGATCATCTATACTAATGAATCATAATATTTTCGTCAAATTTTTTCACATTCCCATATATAAAAAAGTAAAGTTTTATAAATTATTGATATAAGAAATGGAAGAATTAAATTTGAAATCGAAACTATGCCATATCTTCCTTTACTCATATTTATGGTACACGAATATATCGTTTTATAATAAAATTAAAATTTAGATATAACAAAAATTATATCAATTTTTTAAATCAGAATTTAAATAACTGTAATATCTATATCCATAAGTATATATTTATTGATTAATAAAATTAAAATTACTTTATATTTATCGATTCGGATACATGTGCATATATAACATTTACAGAACAATATTTATTCCCAAATAAATCAAACAACAAAATCAGTAAATCATTATTTCATTTCCATTCCATTTTCCTATTTTATCGTACCATTAAACATTACATCAAAAATTATTCGGAAATTGAATTTTTTTCAAATATGATAAGTGTTGATAAAATATGATAAGTATTGTAATAAAAGTTATCATGATATTGTTGCTGTTGTTGTTGTTGATGAAGTTATTGTTTTGATATAAACGAAAATATTTGAGATGAAGTGTATCTCGAAAGATACTAAATCTTATCATAACTTTTAATGTCAACAATGTCATCATCAGTCTCGAACTATAATACGTTGATGCACCTATGTAAAAGGCCAATCAAATAGTTGAAAAGGTTCATTTCGGGAGTAGAACTGAAAACCGAATTATTGCTCAGTTATGTGGAAAGGCTTTAATAAAAGATTTCACAGGTAGAAATAAGTCATAAGAAGAGTAAATAATAATAATAGTAGTAATAGATGAATAAAGAACTTTTTTTCTCGAGAAAAGAAAGAGAAGGGAATTATTCATGCTGAAAAATTTTTACTTAAAATTTAAATAAACTGTAAAAATTTGAATTCGTATAAATTTGAATATTTGGTTATTTCAAAAAAAAATCTAAAGAACTTTTTTTCTCGAGAAAAGAAAGAGAAGGGAATTATTCATGCTGAAAAATTTTTACTTAAAATTTAAATAAACTGTAAAAATTTGAATTCGTATAAATTTGAATATTTGATTATTTCAGGAAAAAATCGATTATTTCAGATGTATTAATAAATAAATGAAATTTTGTCATAATTTGTTGAAATATTTAAAAAAGAAAAAAAAAAATTAATTTAAAATAATTTTAGGATGACGCTGATTTGAAGCGACATTTGAAACATCATATTATCAATGTTTGCAAGGATGATCGAAAATGCTCATCGGTATGATTAATTAAAAAAAATTAATTAAATTAACAACAATAAATTTGTTTAAATTATTTCCATTTCTTGTATGTAAGTTATTAATTTTAAATATTCATTATTCGAATTCAAATGCCGAAAAATATTTATATACGTATTTGTTGTTTTTAAGTAGCAAATTCAATTTTTTCTAATAATTTTGAAAATAATCAATTTCAATTAAAATTTATCAATCGATTAATTCGCTTTTTTTATTTTTTTCCCTAATTTTTTATTGGAATTGAATTTTGAACAATTTTAATTTGATATTTTAATTAAATCATTAAAAAAATCTATCATAGATTAAAAGGAAGGAAATCATTGTTTCATCAAATATGAATGTATTAAATTTGTAAATCTCAAAAAAATAATTAATTAAATTTTTAAAATATCCGAAATTCAAAAATCTATTTTAGATTCGTTGTGTTCTATAAAACTTTTAAGTTTTAAAATATTTATTTGTTTAGCGGCTGTAAGAAGTATCGGAAGTATCTGATAGGATTAATTAAT
This sequence comes from Dirofilaria repens, assembly GCA_008729115.1. Classification (NCBI taxonomy): domain Eukaryota; kingdom Metazoa; phylum Nematoda; class Chromadorea; order Rhabditida; family Onchocercidae; genus Dirofilaria; species Dirofilaria repens. The sequence continues at coordinate 171,965 of SNRZ01000135.1, forward strand.
TTAATTAATTTAAATTAATTGATAAAATCAATGAAATTTTTGATAATTACAATTATTTCATATTTTAAAAAAAATGATTAATTATGCTTAAGTAATAATTATTTGATCGATTTATTCAACATCCATATTAGTTATCATAAATATCACTAATATCTTATGACATTTCCAATGTATGATAATAATTCATAATTGTGCTAATTATCATATAATTAATTAAAATACCTTTTAATTTAAAAATTATATATGTGTGTAGAGAATCACATATTTATGTTCAAGTATTTAAGTAAATAGATTTAGGATATCTATATATAAATATGGTTAATTAATTAATATATGCATATATGAAGTATTAATTGTATTGTTGATGTGTTATCGTGAGAAACTTCCAGCTGTAATTCAATAAGCTCCTGGGCCAAACGATTAAAAATAATCTGGTCCTTTATCTGGCCAGAAGATTAAATGTATCAGACTTGCTGGGAAAGCTAGAGATGATGCATTTGAAAATACTTTTTTTCAGCTTATTGTTAATGAATTATCAATGGATGACCTCATTCAAACAGAACAGGACAAAATATTAGCCATCAATATAATAAGACTGAAACACACAAAAGGCTCATAAAGAATAAATTAGAGCTATGAATGGAGTGAATTTGGAATTAGGGACAAAAATGGCTAGGATTAAAATAGCCAAACTTTTTTTTTTGTATTGCAATATTGAAAAGCCAAGAATGAAATGAATGGACAGATTAAATAGCCAAGATAACTGTTAGAATTTTCTAATTTTTATACTCAAATACTCGAAAATTTGTAAAGAATAAGCCAAAATAATTATTGAAATTATTTGATTTTTTTTTTGTATTGAAATATTGAAAAGCAAAGAATGAAATTAATGGACAGATTTAAATAGCCAGAATAATTGCTTGAATTTTCTAATTTTTATACTTAAATACTCAGAAATTCATAAAACAATAAATTACAGCCAAGGATTAAATAAGTTTTGTAATTAGGGACAAAATGGTTAGGGCTAGAATAGCCAAAATAATTATTAAAATTATTTGATTTTTGGTAAATAAAAAAATACGCAAATAAATAAATATCAATTATTCGATAACTTAATAATAATTATAATTCTAAAATACATTGTTTCAATCTGATTATAATACTTTTATTAAAATCGATTTTGAAAATATAAATATTATCTAAAAAGAAATCGATATTTGAAATGAATATTCAAATTCTTGATTTTGATGAAAATTTAAAAAAAAAGATATTTAAATTCCTTTTTAAATTCCTTTTTTTAGATTTCCATAAATTGATATTTAAATTTTCTTTTGCTTTAATTAATTTTTTAATTCTTAGAAGATTTTGTTCAAAAATTCTTTTCTTGCAAAAATTTAGTAAAATAACTAATGCAAAGGAAGAATTTAAATATCTTTTCTTTTTTTTTTTAAATTTTTGAATTGATATTTGAATTCTTGATTTTGATTAAAATTTATTTTGTAAGAAAATTTTCTACCTACCGTATTTAATTCTACCATATTTAATTCTACCATATTCGAATATTTCATTCCTACTAAAAGAAGAATAAACAAGAAGGAAATTTATTTGGAATGAGGGCAAAGGTTATGGTATCTAATTTAGTAAAGGTCAAAAAGAAAGGGATAAATGAAGAAGTGTATATATATATGTACAATTTAATCCTCTTATCAATGTTTACTTATCAGACTTTAGTCAAAGATAGAAATTAATAAAAATCAAAAATGTGCCAAAGATTCCCAAAAATCATTTCTCGATTATTTGTCTCGATCAATCAAAATATAAGATAGATGTATCGTAAGGGTAAAACTTTTATTTTGATTGATTGTTTTAAGGATTAAAAGAAAAAAAAGAAAAGGTAGACTATTAAGAAGCTTAATAAAATTATTAATCTCGAATATATATGTGAAAAAAAATGCTCAATTTTCTTCTTCCAATTTATCAGTTGAAAAAAGTTTTATTTTTTAATTTCCTAATTTTAGAGATTAATGATTATATTCTGATAATTATTATCATCCTTATAATTTTTCTTCAAAACTATTTCTTCATTGCATGCCTTAATGCAATATTAATTTACGTGGGAGCGATATTTAATGCTGATAAATTACCAAATTATTAATTAAATAATCAGATAATTGAATTATCACTGATAATAAATTTTCGACAAAAGTTTATCATTCTCTCAATGCATTTTTCGATCATTTCATAATTTCAAATTATGAAATGTGAAATAATAATTAATTAATTATTTAGTAGGCTTGGACAAATGTCATATTTTGTAAATCTCGAAGAAAATCATTTTTTGATTATCGCATTCCTTTAATAGATAATAGTTATGAAATGTAAAATTATAGTTAATTAATTGATAGATAAGATAAGTAATTAATTGATCGATAAAATATTTCAATTATTTCTTCAAAATCTCGAGAACAGTTATTTATTTTATTTAATTCATTTTTCGATAGCTTTCATTTGATTACTATGAAAATGTGAAAACAAAATTTGATAAGTAAAAAGAAAATGCAATATAATGATATTTTGAAAATCTCGAGAATAAAATTATCCCTTAGTAAATAAGTTATCATATCTCGCTATCTTTTAATAGATATTTTTGAAAATCTCGAGAAAAAATTATCCCTTAGTAAGTAAGTTATCATATCTCGCATCTTTAATAGATATTTTTGAAAATCTCGAGAATAAAACTATCTCTTAGTCAGTAAGTTATCATATCTCGCTATCTTTAATAAATATGCATGAAAATGAAAATGAGAAATCATAATAAAATTAATTTAAAAGTATAAACAGATAAAAGATACGAACAGCGATATAATGATATTTTGAAAATCTCGAGAATAAAACTATCCCTTAGTCAGTAAATTATCATATCTCGCTATCTTTTAATAGATATGCATAAAAATGAAAATGAGAAATCATAATAAAATTAATTTTAAAAGTACAAAGTGATAAAAGATATGAACAATAAATATAACTAAGCGGCATTTTCCTTTTATCTTATCATTTTTTTACAATGTAATTTAATCATTAGAAATATTCGTTGTTTTTTTCTCTTTTTTTTTTTGACTTTAAATGACTACATAAAATGGTATCATTCAATTAATCAGTTGTTTTTTTCTTTTTTCTATTTTCATTTTCAAATAAATTATGTACCGATGAAGTAAATAATTTGAGTTCAATTTATTATTGCGCCATTTTGTAAGCGCTAATGGAAAATGAATGATTTTATCAAACTTTCTTTCGTCCTTCCTTCTCTTTCTCTCTCTCTCTCTCTTTTAATATGAGGGATAATGAAATATTTCATTTAAATTTATTGATAAACATATATAAATCATGTTAGAATTGATAAAATAATTGATAATTATTCGAAAATTTTCCTCTTCTCGCTTTATCTCTTGATTTTGATGGGAGTGATAATAAAATGATAAAATATAACATGAATAATAGATGAAACGCTGTAATTTAAAACTGTTTTATCAATATTCAAAAATTTTAATCCTCTCTCCTTCTCTCTCTATCTCTCTTTTGATAAGAGTGGATAATGAAATGATAAAATATTATTGAATTCAATGTAAACGTAGATAATCATTGAAATTTAAACTGTTTTATCATTATTCCTGTCTCGCTTTTGATGGGAGTGATAATGAAGTGATAAAATATTATTGAATTCAATGTGTAGACATAGATGAATCATTGTAATTTAAACTGTTTTATTATTATTCAAAAATTTTAATCCTCTCTCCCTCTCTCTCTATCTCTCTTTTGATAAGAGTGATAATGAAATGATAAAATATTATTGAATTCAATGTAAACGTAGATGAATCATTGAATTTAAACTGTTTTATCATTATTCCTGTCTCGCTTTTGATGGGAGTGATAATGAAGTGATAAATATTATTGAATTCAATGTGTAGACATAGATGAATCATTGTAATTTAAACTGTTTTATTATTATTCAAAAATTTTAATCCTCTCTCCCTCTCTCTCTATCTCTCTTTTGATAAGAGTGGTAATGAAATGATAAAATATTATTGAATTTAATGTAAACATAAATTAAGCATTGAAATTTAAACTTTTCTATTATTATTCAAAAATTTTCCTCCTCTTTTGCTCTATGTCTGAGGGGGAGTGAAAATATTTTTAAATCAATGATAAATAATATGGATGAATAATTGAATTTAATAAATAGATTTTTTGATTTAATTAAATTTAAGCTAACATTTTAAAATATTCATCCTTTTGCCAATTTTGTATATTATCAATTATCAAATTGATAATTGATAAAAATAAATGAATTGGATGAATTCAATGTTTGCAATAAATTTTCAAATAAAATTTCCACCTTTTTCTATTATTGTATCAAATTTTTTTGCTTTTAAAATATTCATCCTTTTGCCAATTTTGTATATTATCAATTATCAAATTGATAATTGATAAAAATAAATGAATTGGATGAATTCAATGTTTGCAATAAATTTTCAAATAAAATTTCCACCTTTTTCTTCTGTTTGAAATTTTTTGCTTTTAAAATATATTATTAATGAAAATGATAAAACACTTTTTTCCTTCCATCAAATTTTTAAAAAGAAAATATAAAAAATTTTTTAAAAATTACAATTATTTATTATTTAAATTTAAAAATGAAAATGTAAATGGATGTGACTGAGTTTACAGCTGGAAATTTCAAATTTTAATTCTTTTTTTCTTTGCCTTCTTTTTTTCTCATTTTTTGCTTTATTTAATCCTATTGTTTAGTTCTATTATTATTATTATTATTATCATCATTTCTCTCTCTCTCTCTCTCTCTCTCTCCCTCTCTTTTTTCTTAACAAAGTTAAGCCATTTCATTGGAAAAAAAAAGAAGAATGCAAATATCAAAGATTATATCAGGATAAGAGATGGAATAAAATTGAAGAGGGATTAAAAAATTCCCATTCAATGATTTTTTTTTTTTTTTTGCAAAGAAATGACTGAAGGTCATCATCATTGTCAACGTCTTTGTCATCATTATCATTATCATCGTTATCATCATCAGTAGTATCGTTATCTTGTATGATAATTTAAAAAAAAAAATGTAGAAAGGAAATTAGACTTATATGAAAAAGTAAAATAAATAAATTATTTCCTTTTTTAAAAAATAGAAAAGTCTCTAAATAGTTATTAAATTTTAAATCAGTATAATATAATACAGTATGCGAGAATGAATTGATAGCAATCGAAATTAAAATGTAAATAATCGGAATTTGAAAAATCAACAATCGAAATTGAAAACTGAATGATTGAGAAATTAAAAAGCGACCGGAATTTAAGAATTAGATAATCGAAATTGGATCATGTATTAGGAATACATATAATAATATTGATTTAGTTTGATAATATGAAAAAGATAACTGAAATTGATATATTCTTTTGAAAATCTCTCGTTACTGGAAAAGCTATCATATAATGCAATCAGAGACTGATCAGAAATGATTGGAAAAATTTGATCAATAATAAATAAATTTTTATTTAAGAATAAATTGATCGAATATGATCAGATAATTTTTGGTGTTTATTGATTAGATAATTTTAATCATTAATAAATAATAAAATAATTTTTGATAATAAAAATTAAAAATGCATTATTCATTTTATATTAATAATATCTGTGGTAATTAGTAATTAAATTGATAATTAAAAAAAAGAAAAATCAAAATCAAATAGTTATTGTTTACAAATTCTTTTTTTTGTTTTGCTTATCATTTGATAATTTTTTATTTGGATCATTCCGTTTTGTTTCATTTTTAGAAAATAGAAAGGAAGGAAAAAAAAGATTTTCAAATTTTATTACGAATTTATTACTTCAATTTTATTACGAATTTATTACTTCAATTTTATTTTTGAAATCTTGAATATCAAAGTTGTAATTGATCGTAAATTCTCGAGAAAATACATTTAAAAATCGAGAAAGAGAAATGAAAATGGAAATAATAATCTTTTAATTCAATTTTTTGAAATCTCGAATATGAAAAAACTAAAATGTAATTGATTGCAAATATTCGAAAAAATAAATAGAGAAAGGGAGAGAGAGAGAGAAGGAGACGAAGATGAAAGCAATAATCCTTTAATTTTATTTTTTTTCAAATCTCAATATATATCAAAAGATCAAGATATAATTGCTTGTAAATATTCGAGAAAATACTTTTAAAAAAATCGAGAGAGAGAGAAGAAAATGAAAATGGAAGCAATAATTTTTTAATTTAATTTTTGCGAAATCTCAATATATATCAAAAGATTAAGATATAATTGATTGTAAATATTCGAGAAAATACTTTTTTTTAAAAAAAAAAAAAAAAGAAAGAAAAGAGAGGAGGAGGAGAGAGAGAGAGAGAGATGACAGAAAGTAATAAAAAATTGATTGATTGATAATGGATATATCATTTGCTCTTTTTTTATTTTTTAGTATCTATAAAAATGCAGATTAATGTTTCGGCAAATTCTTTGATTTATACTATACAACTATTTGGTTATTTAGGATATCATCTTTTTTACGTCTAATCACAATTTCCTTTTCACGTTTCCTTCCTGCTAAGTTTACGTCTAATCACAATTTCCTTTCCACGTTTTCTTCCTGCTAAGTTTACGTCTAATCACAATTTCCTTTCCACGTTTCCTTCCTGCTAAGTTTACGTCTAATCACAATTTCCTTTTCACGTTTCCTTCCTGCTAAGTTTACGTCTAATCACAATTTCCTTTTCACGTTTCCTTCCTGCTAAGTTTACGTCTAATCACAATTTCCTTTTCACGTTTCCTTTCTGCTAAGTTTACGTCTAATCACAATTTCCTTTTCACGTTTCCTTCCTGCTATTTACGTCTAATCACAATTTCCTTTTCACGTTTCCTTCCTGCTAAGCTTCTTCTTCTTCCCTTTTTTTTTTACGCTTTTTTTTTACGTATCTTTTATACGATTAAATCAAAATTTTAATTTTAGAAAAAATTGAAAGAATCGAAATTTACTTTTTTTTTTAGAAAGGGAGAAAAGATAATAAATTTTTTTATTTAAATTTACCGACCGACATATCATGTTAAGGATTTGTTTTTTTTTTATGATCAGATTGTTAAGAAAGATTATAGTTTAATTTGTAACAATTCCCGCAATAATCTTTCTCTCTTTCTTCTTTTATCTTTCATATATTTTAGATTTTACCTCTCTCTCTCCCTTTCTTTTTCTTTATCTCTCTCTCTCTCTTGTTGTCTTATAACTTTTTTTTCAATCATTTTCTTTTTAGAGGATAACTGCAATTAATGATTCTTGCATATTTATTCTTTTGATGATTTCCTTTTCATGTTTTATTATTCATACTTTCTTGAATTAAATCCTTCTTCTCATGTAATCACTTCCTAAAATGAAAACTTTTTATTATCAGGGATTTTCCAGGCTGATAAAATGATAAAAATGATGAAAAAATTTCTGAAAGAAAACAAACTGACAAATTAAAAAAAAATGAAAATTTATTAAAATTATCGATAATTAGATAAATGGTTTAAATGTATACTAAAAATATATACTAAAAATAAATTACGAATAAATGATAATTGCTTGATTATTTAATGAAATTTTTGCAAAATATATTATTTCATGCAAAGGTTAAAAGTTCATTCCCATTTTCTTTTCATAAAATAAAATTCCAAGAAATACCTGAAATGCTTATATTTTCAATGTAAATAAAATTTGTAAGCAACGAATTACTATAACCTTTTGATTCACATTTTTCTGTCATATTTAGTTGGAAAAGAATTTTATCTCTTTGATTAGCTATAGCTATAACTGATAAGCTGATAAACGATCGGTGATCGTCTTTGAAACTGATAAAACTAGCAAAAAATTTTATTTCCTTCTAATCATTCCTTCTTCTTCTTCGACTTCCTCAATTATCAACTTATCAATTATTTAGGCCGTATATTTAAATGAAATAAAATTGGTTGAGTAATTCAAAAAGATTGAATTTGAAATAAAAATTTGAAATGAAAAAATGATCAATTATTTGATAACAGCTTACATGTAAATTTTCATATCACAAACTTCGTTCGATAGAAATGTCTCATAAAAATGTCACGTAAAAATTGATAATAAAAATTAAATAAATAAGAAGTAATTTTTTAACATTTGCAATTAGTATACATTTTCAATTTATTCATTCAATATGTTTTTCACATATTATCAAAATGATCAATTATTTGATAACAGCTTACATGTAAATTTTCATATCACAAATTTCATTCGATAGAAATGTCTCATAAAAATGTCACGTAAAAATTGATAATAAAAATTAAATAAATAAGAAGTAATTTTTTTAATATTTGCAATTAGTATACATTTTCAATTTTCTCAAATATATTTTCACATATATTATCAATGAATGATGATGAAGAAGAGATGAATAATAATATTTGAATAAAATTCATTTCGGAAATCTTCTCATTCATTCATCCATCCATCCATTCATTCATCCATTCATCCATCATATATTCTCTTCAACTTCCTTCCTGTTAATCATTAATTGCAACTTTATTATTGTCCACTGAAATGTCTCATATCGACGACGATCACGCATCTTTCACGTTTTCAATAACAATTTCCTGCTTCCTGAAATTGCTCATTACTCATTGTGTTCAGAAATTTCTCCCTAAAACTCTAATATCTTATATACAAATATAACATTCTTCCATATAAATACAAATTTAAAAATAATTTAAAAAGTGGAAAAAACTGAAATTAAACAAAATTTGTTTACTAAAAATTTGATATCTAAGTATTAACATTTCATGTAAATACAAATTTAAGTAAAAGAAAAATTAAGAAAGATTTCTTCCTAGAAATCTTGTATTTAAGTATTAACATTTCATGTAAATACAAATTTAAGTAAAAGAAATTGAAATTAAAACAGATTCTCTCCTAAAAATTTAATGTCTTATATTAATTATAATATTCCATATAAATACAAATTAAATAATTTAAAAATGAAAGAAATTGAAGGTAAAAGAAATTTCTCCCTAAAAATTTAATATCTTAGATTTAAGTATGACATTCTATATAAATACAAATTTGAGTAAAAGAAATTGGAATTGAGAAGAAAATTCATAATAATTGATATGTACTTGAAATTGAATTATTTTAATGTTTAAAGAAAAATTTTTTAAAATAAAAGAAATCGAAAAAAATTCTTCAAAAATTTCACAATAAGCATTATTCATTAATAAATTGGAATTGAATTAATTTGCTATTAAAAGAGATTATAAAAACTGAGAAAATTTCTTGCAGCAAACTATTGCTTAATTCAATTGGATTATTTCAAATATTAATCAAATTTTAAAACAGCAATTATATAAATTAATTTAAACTATTAATATATAAATGATAATAATTTGATTAACTGATAATAATAATTGATTAATTTAAGCTGTTAGCATATAAATGATAATAAATTGGATTAACTGATAATAATGATTGATTTGATAAAAAAAAGACGAATAAATTAAGAAAGCGAAACAAAAAATGGTAAATCATGTGGTAAATCATTTATTTATGAAGTGGAACCAAATTTCTCGAATATTTTTTCTTTGATAATTTTCTTTTTTCTCCATTTTTTTTAGGGAATGGTAAAAATTTTTAAAATTTCCAAAAACAAAGTTTTTCTTTTGCCACAAAAGTTTCATTATGAAATTAATGATTTATTCCAGAATTATAATTAAAATTCAAATTTAATTATAATAATTTTGGTACAGCATTTGTTAAATAATCTATTCCAGAAGTAATCTATTCCTGAAGATTTGTAATTAAAATAATAATAATAATTTCTAATTCAAATTTAATTATAATAATTTTGGTACAGCATTTGTTAAATAATCTATTCCAGAAGTAATCTGTTCCTGAAGATTTGTAATT